>JAJOOR010010566.1:0-24982 GCA_036250505.1 Solanum acaule | reverse complement strand
TAGGGTAACTTTAGATAAGGGTTCTTGGATGATAAAATGAGTTACATGGTGAAAATGTTGAGTATGTCTATAATGTGGTTAATGTCTTATATGTTGGTTATGTTCTATAATATGTCTAATATGTCAATATTCATGAAGTTTTACTAAAATGGCATAGGGCATGACTTTTAACCAAATGTCCTTTTTAGCATGTTTTTGCATGGTTTCCATACTTAGTACTTAATTGTACTAACCCCTTTCTTTCCCTTTTGACTAAAGTGTAGGGATTTGGAGATGTTGATATTCCATGGTTGATGGATAGGTTTCTAAGATGTTTGAAGATGAAGACTTGGTGAGTCCTCATATATTCGAGGACAATAACTAACATGTTCCTTTATGTCTTGTAGTTTTGTTATAGTTTTGAGTGGGCTTAGTCCCATTGTTGTATTCAAGTATTAGATGGTTTTGAGACATCTTGGATAAAGTCTAGAAAGTCTTCTGCTTGCTTTTTATTTAAAAGGTGTTCTTTCGATTGTAAAGGAAGCTTTAAATTTCTCCTCTATATTTTTTTTGTATCGTATTTTAATAAATGATCCATGAGGCTTGTATTTGACTTCTTGGAGATCGAATATGCCGGTTACGACTAGAGGGTGCTCTCGGGTCGTGACACTATCCATATGTAATGAACTACGTCTGACCTGAATTCTCAAGAATGAAATACGTAGGCGGCCTATGTCTGCCTTGGTCACCCCTTTATCCCCTTTTAATATTTTTCCATGTATTTGAACTATGTTTGACCTGAATTCTCAAGAATGAGATACGTAGGCGGCCTATGTCGGTCTCGGTCAGTTTCTTTTTAATTTTCTTATTTTTGTTAATCCTCAAGAGGGGGAACTACGTTTGACCTGATTCCTGCCTCAACGGGATACGTAGGCGCCACAACGGCTCGGTCATACTTCTCGTAAGATTTCTAATTCTCTTTACAATAGAAACTGGGACAGAATTTTTAAGAGGGACTCAAAAATTCTCGAGAAGAAGATTTTTTCAACAGGTCGAGACTAAAGTGACATCAAGATTTGCAACTAGGACAAAATTTTTAAGAATTTTGTTAGTTTTGATAATATACCACATATTTGGAATCATCCTTTTCTAGTTATGTACATTGGTATGTATTCGATCAATTAAAAATATATTTTTACATTATATAGTTGTATCCAATTTTTAGAGAAAGTGGTGCTATTTCAGATTGTATTCATGCTTTATTATTTGATGATTTTGTATTTATTATGATATATTTGTTGTATTTGTGTTGTGTGCTTTGTAAGTTACTTTATTTACATGTGTTTGTATTCATTATGCACTGTGTATCATTTTATAGTTATAGGAGCAAAACCTTGTTACAATAAATTGATGAGAGACACATTCAATGATGGTGATAGCGAGGTAGTCAGTGTATTTGTATTCATTTTACCTTCATAATGTATTCATTTCATATTAATTAACAATTTCATTCATTATTGTCTAACTTTTTGATTTTCTGTTTTAATGGAAGAATATTGTTATATTGTACTTCTCCAAGGGAACTTGTTGTTCTACAATTGCCACATATTTGTATTTGAATCTAAGTTAAGGTAATGTTTATTTACAATGATGCTCTTATCTTGTTTTGAACAAAATTGTATCCCGTGCATTACAATTTTATAATATGACAGTCAACATATATGTTTACTAAACTAACATAGAAATTGTATTCAGATCAAACACTTACAAAATACATTACATTTACGATACATTACATTTACGATATCCTTTTCGATAAGGGATACAAAATAGTTCAAAAAACATAAAATAAATAACCAATATTTGCTTTGTTTTCAAACAAAAAAAAAAAAACTACCCAAGTCATTAATAAATACAGAATTAGAGATGTTAACAGTTTTTTGTATCCAAGTTTAAAATGGTTGTATTTACAATAGTACTTGTATCATGTTTTGAACAAAACTGTATTTTTCCTATTTCAATTGTATGCTACGACTGCCAACAAAATCCTAACATAACAAAATTGTATTTTTTTTCATTTCAATTCTATGTTGCGACAACCAACATATTTGTATTTGTATCTAAGTTAAAATAATATTTATTTACAATGGTGCTCTTATCTTGTTTTGAACAAAATTGTATCCCATGCATTACTATTTTATAATATGACAGCCAACTTATATGTATATTAAACTAACATAGAAATTGTATACAGATCAAACAGTTACAAAAAATACATTACATTATTTATGATATCATTTTCTATAAGGGATACAAAATAGTTCAAAAAATAGAAAACAAATAACAAAAGAAAAAATGAAAATACAGTACAATTGTCGTAGTTTTTACGTTAGGGATACCATTTTGATCAAAAACCTAAAAACAAACAGCCAACAAAAAAAGTCAGTCCTCAAACAATCCATTATTATCTTCGTATTCAACCAACAAAAAAAATTCAACGAATCCATCAAAACTCATTATTACTAACTTGTTCATAATACATACAATTCTGTAGGTAACTAGATACGCTGTACAATTATGTAAAAAATTTCATATCAAATTTATAATCAATTAGAAACACATTAAGAATGAAGCAGTTAACTAATAACTCGTCCAAATTGCATTTTATCAATATTATCGAACTTTCAGTAGAAAATTCCTTCTCCAAAGCTGCTTGTCAATAATTCTTTGACCTGTTTCGTTCCAAACTTTCTAACCAAACAGAAAAAAAATTATTTTTAATCAAAATAAATTGATCAGAAATCGAGTATTATCAATTGAAACTTGAAAATTGATAATGAGAAATTTAATCAACTATGCGGACGCCTCTGTCATTTATTTTTTATTTTTGTAACTGATGAGATTTTTTAGTGATTGCTCCTTTTTAAAATTATTCTCTCCCCTAAATTTCTCCTTTCTGTTATTTAACAATTGTATTCTTTTAATTAAAACAAATAATAAACACATAAATAAGATACATGACAAACTAAAATTTTGACATTTTTAATAAATATTGAAAGTGTTGACAATGGGTCCTATTAAATGTTAAAATATTGACATTTTGAAAATTTTCCCTATTATTTATATTGTATTATTTGACTAACTTTGTTCATTTTATGGTTTAATTTAATTAAGTTCCCATAGATAGCCATTTCATTTTTTATCCTATTCTAATTAAAATATCTATATTTTATATTTAGCTCTATTTTTATTTAGTCTTGTCACTTAAATTATTCCCCTTTAGAAAAATCACCCCTTTAGTTCATTTCCCTCTAAGATAATTAAAATGACAATAATAACAATAATAATAATCATAATAATAAGAATAATAATAATAATAATAATAATAATAATAATAATAAATAATAATAAATAATAATAATAATAAGTAAAAAACAATAATAAAAAATGAGTTTTTTAGTTGACATTTTCTAAAAAATTAATCAAATCGCCGGTCAACCGCAAGTTAGCGGACATTTCGAGGGCCTAACACCTTCTCGGAATGTACATTTGAACTCGAACCACTTTATTTTCAACTGATTTTATCTGTTTAAATCTTTTGAAAACCTTAATTTTTTCTTGATTTTTACTAAATTAAGTGACGACTTTGTTTCTTTTGGAAATTCGATTTCTCTTAAATCATAAGTTTAATCGATTTTTCAAAAACTTAGTCATTTTTTCTTTTATTTATATTTTCGAGTAAAACAGGATGGAACAAATATATGTATCTCATATACATATGGATCAAATTACGTGTAATTTGTTCAAAATACATTATATCCAAGTGTGATTTGTATGTATCTGTGATACACTAATTCTCTCACTCGCTTCTCTCCCTATGTATTTTGTATTTTAGAATGTATATGAATTTCACAAAATTTTATGTATTTGTGTAGCTATTATCATTGCATATATATGTGTATCCAAAATCAATTTCATCCATGCTATCAATTTCATTCCATATATCCTTATCAGTGTTTATGATATTAAATATTTAGTATACATGTATCTTGATATCAGATACATTTAGTATCAATACATTCATCTAATATATTCGTGCATAAATACACATTTGGTATCAAAATATACACTTATAAGCATTATAAATCAAGCAAAAAGAGGGGAGAAAGAGACATAGAATGAGGGGTAAAGAGAGCTGAAAGATGGAGAAAGAGAGTGAATGAGAGGGGAGGAGAGAAAAATTACATAGGAATTTAATATATATAGTAGATATGTTTGTTTAAATAGTTTTCTCATAATACATATACAATAATTTTTTTCATTATTAATTACCATAATTGCCTTACCACTATTAATAAGAGAGTTCGGAGTCAAAAGAGCAATATAATTGAACAAAAATTTTAAAGGGCAAATAATTTGAGGCTCAAATCAAAGGGCAATATTTGAATTAAGTCGTTAACGACATTAAAATCAAAGGGGTAAGGCTCATGTCAGAATGAGCCTTCCTTTTTTTTAAAAAAAAATGGTACTAACTTAAAAAAATAAATTAATATTCATTCTTTCATTATTTATTTTATCGTTATTTTTTGTGTTTATTTTTATTTTCACTATTTATATGTAAATAAAAATGTAAGTGATGCGGTCAAATTTAATAGTTATTTTATATAGCTTGATAATATTGAGGACAAATATAGGGACAGGAAAAAAAATAAAAAAGACAAAGAAATTTTTATCGTTTTTATGTCAACAAAAAGAACATGCATTTGTTATAACAATTTTTTTTTGAATTATTGAGTAAATATTATCATTGAAATATAGTAGAAAGTTGTCAAATACTCTCCCCGCTTACTTTTATTTTGTCCATTATATAAAAAATATTTTTTACTTTTGCTTTTCACTTTTAATATATCAAGATAATTTATTTATTTTTTAAAAAATACTTATAATATGAATATGAAATTATTTTACCCTCAATAATAATTATTTATTGCAGATTATATTAATTAGCATGATTCTCCTGGCCATATTATGGAGGCATGTTGTAATCTTGGCCTCTATAAAATAAAATTTATCACAACATTTATATTAATAAATATTTAATCTCGGGTCGAAAAGATTAGAGAAAAAGTAATTAATGTTGAGGATAAAATAAAGAAAAAAAATAAATAACAAGTAAAAATAAAAAAATGTATATGTTAATATTTGACAACTTTTTATTAATTTTCAATGATAAAATTTGTATTGCCCAAAAATCCACAGGACACACAGAATTTGTTATAGCGCAACCACATGTTCTTTTTGTTGACATGAAAAAAATAAAAAAATTACTTGTGCGATGGCTCATTTTCTTTCGCCCAATATCTTTATAAATTCTCTCTTGACACCATCTAAACTTCAAAGATCCTTTACCCTCAACTCCTCCCATAAGCATCTTGAAATTAAAACACACATTTTCCCTAGTAAATGGCCAAAAATCCTCTTCCATCATCAATGGATCATTTAGATGATGAAGATTATATAGACATTGAAGTGAGCTCTTACTGTTACTTTTCATCATCATCTCCTCAAAACAAAGAATTTGAGTTTCAAATTACAAATTATAACAAAGAAAACACAATTTCTCCTGCTGATGAACTCTTCTATAGAGGCAAACTCCTTCCTCTTCACCAAAAAATCTTTCAAGAAAAAGATTTAGAAGATAGCTTTTGCATAAATTTGTTTATCACTCCAATTAGTTCACCATCACAAACTTGCATGGTGAGTTTTAAACTTAATCCAAATGATCATAATATAATAAGTCCTAAGAAATTGTGGTCTAAGCTCATGATTGAACATTCTTTAATCATCAAAAAGTTCAAAGCTTCAAGGGCATTTCTCAAGTCTTTGTTTAGCATATCTTCTTGCACAAATGATAAGGACATCAAAGTCTCCAAGAAAACAACTAGTAATAGAACATCAAGGTGGCATTCTTCAACAAAATGTTGTTCTTCCACTTCAACTAATTCTTCCACAAATGGTGGCTCTTTCTCAACATCATCTAATTCTTCATTCAACTCCAATAATACTTTTACTTCAGAGATTGTTGAGGATTCAATTAAGGCTGCTATTGCTCATTGTAAAAAGTCCCAACAGTGTGGCTGGGATTAATTAATTAGGTCATTGTTAAAGGTTCCCTATTATATATTGTGTTTCTCAATATTGAGCTCTGGGGTTATGTTATTGATCACACTCCTGAACGTGTGGGGAGTGTTAATTGTTAAGTCTCATATTGATTGAGAGATAGGTTGTTTGTCTACTTAATTAGGTCATTGTTAAAGGTTCCCTATTATATATTGTGTTTCTCAATATGGAGCTCTCGTGTTATGTTATTGATCATGCTCTTGAACGTGTGGAGGAGTGTTAATGGTTAAGTCTCATATTGATCAAGAAATAGGTTGTTTGTCTACTTACATATTGGTCTTGATCAATTCTCACCATGAGATATTTCTATCTATTATTTTGAAGATTTATATAGTACTTTGTTTTATTGGATGAAATTTCAATTCAACATCTATAAGAATCGCAAAGTCCTTGCTTTTGGATTCAAAATGAATCATTTAGAGCTCGGATTTCTAGTCTATTCGTAATTGAATATTCTGCATATATCTTATAAGGAAAATAATAATTTTTGAGGTTGAGTTGAGTTTGCAATTACAAAACAGACTTGTTTTTTTTGCAGATTTTGAATAAAATATCTTTTTTTTTGTGCCTTGTCATTGCAATATGTTGTTTATGAGAACTAAGACCCAATAATAGCTCTCTATATATAAGGTAGTATATGATCCAAAACGAACAATATCATAACATATTGAGAATATATAATTGAGTAAAGATGAAGAATAATAGCTTTACAAGGAAATGAATGTGTGAAAATGGTCATCAACTTATAATAGAAGAAAATGAACCTTATCAATAAAGGTTGTGATCAAGTGGTAAGTAGTACTTCTTCATCTTTAATCAGAGGTTTCAGATTTGATTCTCTCTGAGTACGCAGTTGCATTTGTTAAGGAGTATTTTACCCCAATGTAAGACTTTCTGGTGCGATTCCAGATTTAGTCGAATCCTAACGTGAACACCGAACATCGAAGGAGAAAAAAAATAGAAGTAGAAAATGAACCTTTGTAGTCATGTTGATGTCCACTTTTTCTCAAGTGTTACTTTTAAATTTCTCCTGTATAATAGGTTACTATACGAAAAAAAGATAAATATACCCCTGAACTATTGTAAATGGTATGTTGATACCCTCTGTCATACTTTTGGGACATTGGTGCCCCTGCCATTAAAAAACTAGAGCATATATACCTTTTATACTAACGGATATACACGCGTCATAATCTTATCCATCGACCCGATATTTATTAAATATCGGATCGACAGATAAAATTGTGTCACGTGTCCCTATTTAGTCTTCCGTTAGAGTGAAGGGCATATATGCTCTAATTTTTAGACGACAGGAGCACCAATGTCCAAAAATATGACGGAGGGTATCTGCATACCATTTACAATAATTCAGGGTATATTTATCATTTTTCCCTGCTATAAAAGATATTCATAGCCATGGAACTTCCACGTCAAATGGCCATGGAACTTCCACGTCAAAGACAAACTCACAATACTATTATAGGAAATATCATACAAAAAACAATTGAATATTACTTACTATAAATTAGCTAGTTGTATATTCAACTTCAATCGTACATAAATATGTCAACAAAAGTCCCCCAAAAAGTGCATAGATATGTCATTTTCAGTAAAAAAGAAAGAAGAAGAAGAAGAAAAAGTCTGCCCACATGTATCAATTAATAATATTACTAATTTAACAGTTAGCTGTTGAGAAATATGCATACATACAAAACTTGTTCCAAAATAGGTAGTAGGGGCATCCCTAGGAATTAATATGAACACTAACGTAGGCAAAACTCGTTCCAAAATAGGTAGTAGGGGCATCCTAGGAATTAATATGAACACTAACGTAGGCAAATCTAAAATTTGCAAAATTTCGGATGCACAAATATTACTGTGATGAGCTTTAAGCTAAATTTAAAATAAAAATAATAAAAACGAGTTTTAGCTGGATTCAAACTTTGATCTCACGGGTGGTTCTTTTAGCTTGTACCAACAGCACAAGGGCATTGTTATGCTTCTTATGGGTGTACGTGCTATTAATTATATCCTAGTTTCTGGCAGTTTCTCAAAATAGATATACATATATACACGTGATTTTTTTCGAAATTAGCGGGTTCACATGCACCCTTTCCTAAAGATATGGGTCCGCCTCTATTAGCTAGTGTTCAAGGAACATATATACGCTCTTTGTTTTAATTTCTTAGTCCGTTTCAAAAATAATGTTTCTTTCCTACCTTAGCAACTTTTTGATTTCAACATTTTACGTATATGTTTGAGATCACAAGAGTAAATGACATTATGATACATTCTAGAGATATTTAACTCTTTTATTTTTTTTGGTTAACTCTCACCTAACTAAAATGTCTTATACGAATCGTACTATGTAACATTATTGACAAGCATAAAGATCCTTATATATATTATATTTTGTTTGAATGGTTGTCACATATTATTTTATATATAATGTATTATATCATATTGTATTGTTTCAATAAATATAATGTTTAAATAAATTATTACATAATACCACACGTCAAAAATTTCAATGATAAACCTGCAAAAAAAGTAGAATACATGCATGATAAGACTACTATGAGAAGATAGGGTAAAGATCGATCGATAAAATAAGATTATTAAATAATAAGAATAGACACTATTAAGGTAACGTCGCGATCATATGTACCAAATTGATCGTTATAAAATAAAATTTAAATAGTGATCAAAATAAATATAATATTTAAACTAACAACATAATATAATATAATACAACAAATAACAACCATGGTTTTAAATAAGGTGTTAATGTAGCCTTCATATTATTTATATTTTTGTTGATCGTCTTTACTACATTTTGGTTGAAAAAATCCTACACTTGAACAATATTTTTCATGCAGCATCAGTTTGCTGAGTAGATTATTTTGAGTTTATAATTTGAATTATTGGACACTGAGTGGCTCAAACGCCTTTGAAAACGAGGCGTATGATATAATAATAATAATAATAATAATAATTTTATTTTATTTTTAATTAAGCGAGCTCAGGGCTCATT
This sequence comes from Solanum acaule, assembly GCA_036250505.1. Classification (NCBI taxonomy): domain Eukaryota; kingdom Viridiplantae; phylum Streptophyta; class Magnoliopsida; order Solanales; family Solanaceae; genus Solanum; species Solanum acaule. The sequence continues at coordinate 15,789 of JAJOOR010010566.1, read as the reverse complement.
TATTCAACACCAAAAATATTTACATTGGCCCAACGAGCCCAAAAGTGAAAAAGAAGCAAATTATAATAATAATAATAATTATTATTATTATTATTATTAGTTTTTTTTTAAAAAAACGAAATGAGGAGGAGATTACAATATGGGAAATTGACCCATCACTAACAAGGTGGGAGTTTAGGTAATCAATCACCTAAGCTACTAAGATTCCCCATAATAACATAACTAATATAAGTTTTTTTTTTAGAAAATAAATATACTGCCTAATTTTAATTTATTTGTCTTACTTTTCTTTAGTTCAATTTGAAATAACCTTTTTTTTTAATTTTAACTTTACACATAACATGTTTAAGACCACAAGATTAAAGAACATATATATATGATTCGAAAATTTTCTTTACTTTTCAAAATTCTATGTCAAATCAAAATCAGACAAACGATTGAAACATATCGAGTACTACTATTAATAAAAAAATAACTTTGCATCTCAAAATAATTTTAAAAATATACGCAATTCTGCATCTTAAAAAAATCGAAAAATAGACTTTAACTATTAAAAAAATAAAAAATTTAAGTCCTCTTATTTATTTAGCCGCCCCTGAATTTGGCCATACGAAAAAAAAAAAAAGGCCAAACACATATACAATCCCTCTAATTTGTCCGCATTTTTCACTTTGGCACTTTATCTTAGCCTTGTTCCATTTTAACCCTTAAACTTCATTTTTATGTACCATTTTAACACGAAATACTATTTTTATGATTTCTTTATATATATATATATATATATATTTCAATTGCAACTTCTTATTTTAAATCGACATGTGTCAGTTAATTTTAGTTTAAAAAAATAAAAATTAACAAAAATTAATTCTTTTTTAAAAATAATAATTTCTTTTTAAGAGTTTTATGTATTTTTGTGTGAAAAATAACCGACGAAATTGTGTTGATTTTCTTTCTTAAAAATCACTGACAATCTAACAAAGTCAGTCGAGTTTTAACATTTTTTAGTAGTGTTATTAGCAATGAACAAGAGCCTTTTTTACTCGTATTGAAGATGAGTTTTTTTATTCGTATTGATTTATATTAAAAATAAAAAGTGAGTATTTGCGTTAAATTTAGATAGCCTAGATGATAAGAAAAAATAAATAAGTAGTGTTATTTAATTTAATTGAATGTTTAAGAAAGAAAATCAAAAAACTTTCATCAATTTACTTTTATGCAAAAATACAGAGAAATCTCAAAAAATAATATTATTGTTTGAAAAAACTTATATTCGTTTGCGAATGTTTAATTTTTTTACGAAAATTAACAGACACACGTCTATTTTTTAAAATAAGAAATTGCAATTGAAGGACATAAATAAATAAAAAAATCATAAAAATTAGTATTAGTGTTTAAATGGTACAGAAAAAATGGAGTTTAAGGGTTAAAATGGAACAAGGCTAAGTTGGAGTGCCAAAATGAAAAATGAGGGCAAGTTTGAGGGGTTGTTTATGTGTTTGGCAAAAAAAAAAAAGAGAAGAAAAAGCCATGACATGTTATTCAGTAGCATGTGAGGACAAACTCACATAAATTAAAATTGCGTCTAATCTTATTTAATTATTGTATTGACAAATAACAATTCATCGTTTTGGAAAATAATATACTCCCCAATAATGATAATTGATAGGTCTAGGTGTCAGAAATATTACAAAATAGGAAAGATATTATTAAGTGTTTGTACTATTACTAATCAGAGCTTGTTTGACATTGCTGCTGGGAGGTTAAAAGTATTTTTTTTCTAATAAAAGTATTTTTTTGAAAAAAATAGTGTTTGATAAATTCTTAAAACTACTTTTAAATGAAAGCAAAAGCATTTTTTCTGTTGTTGGGAAGAAACCAAATTTTTCTTTTTTAAAAACAAAAGCGGAAGCAGAAGCAGAAAATTATTTTCTTGAAGACTAAAATATCTCTCCCATATATACATATTTACCATATATCCCTTAGTAATTAATTAACATATATCATAAATTTGGTTAAGCTTCATACAAGAATTTTATTTTTTATTTTTTATTTTATATTTATATACTATTATTATTTTATATTTAATATTTTATATATTATTTTACGTCTTATTTTACAAAATCAAAACAACATTTTTGTAGGATTAAAAATATGAAGGATTTTATTTATTTTTGTGGTGAATTTTTTTGTATATAGTGGTTTAATTTGTGGAAAAAATTTAAATTTATTTTTCTTGATATTTTGAATTATATTTAAGTCATCATGTTAATATTATATTAATATTTAATTAATTTATTTATGTATGTATAATATTGATTGAAAATTTAAATATACATATTTTTATTAAAAATAACTAATAGATATTTAAAATAATTTCTCTCTATAAAATAATATTTGAAGTTGATATTCTATATTGATTCTATAAATTTGATTTGCTCGACCTAATACGTAAATGTATTGTTATTTTCAACAAATAGTTATACAGTTGGCTAGCTAGGGGCCATTTATAGGAACATGATCACTGTTAATTAAATTAACATATTGTTGTTGGCCTACACCTACAAATATATATATGGAATTATTCACCACTGGAGAAGAAATAATTAATAATTTAGATATTTTCGAATGTAACGTCAATTGTTAGGTATGAAAAAAAATAATTTTCGAAAAATATTGAGAAGAAACAATCCAAAAGACATTATAAAGTCTAAACCGACATAATAAATTATTTCTCTAGCCAGGCTTCCAATGTTAGTAGTGTTTTGGGTACTATAGTCTATAGAAGTAACTAGCTAATATTATTTTCAAAATAAATGGCGTTTTATCTAGAATATGCTTCTTACAAAATATTCACTTCTAACATATAAATAATATTTTTATTAAACTTATTATATCCCTAATCAAATTTGATCTCTTGAAGTAGTAAGTGATTAGCATAATTAAAACTTCAAATACTAAGGAACTAGATTCCTTTTAATACAAATAGTAAGTCATTTTATCCATCTGTACAATCATATTGCATGCATGACTGTTTTTAAAACAAACTAATATCCCACGTCGGATTGGAATTTTTTATATGACCTGAACAATCTTCGGTTGCCGGTGCTATAATAGGTAGAAGTACGTTATGGCAGGATCAGTCACCCGGGCAGCCCTCTTGGATCCGGTAGGAGCAGGAGTAGGTAAGTTAGTATTGATCCGGTGAAGAAAAGCGTCTTTCCGATATATTGAATTATCATCCCTAATCTAAGATAGTGTGATGCCACCAACAGTCGATTTATTAGACTGCTCCCCTTAATTGAATCTCCAGGCCTGGGGTGGCTTGCTGGGGCACGAGTGCCCTTACTAGTTTTGGGGCTTTGGTTGGCAAAAGCGGTTTTCGCCCAATTTATGTGAATGATCGTGACAGCTCTTCAAATCCTATTCAGTCTACTACTAAGTAGCACTTCTGCTATTCAATCATAGAATCGATTCCGATCAAGTTGAGAATCGAAAAAAAGAAAAAGAAAGCCATGCTTACTATAAGAAGGAAGCGGGTTTACTCACCTATGCATCCCGACTAAGGTCTCATAAACATGCACTTCCCTTATGCATCCAACCGCTTCACTAATGTGAATAGCTAGCTTCTTTTTTAATTAACTTTTGAGTGTGAGTTCAGATTGAGATTCATTTTAACATGATATATTAGAATATGATTATCATTCTAACTCTTGTGCATTGATGTTGGACCCCCATATTAATTTGTCCAGCTCTGAGGATGAGATATGATGTTGAAGAGTTCCACATCGAATGAATGCGCGCTTTTTATATGATTTTTAGTAATCATCTCCTCATTATGAGCTAGCTTTTGAAAACATGATATCAAAGTTAGACCCATTAAATTCCGTGCAGGAGTGGTATATATACTCCTAGTTCATGATTGTGCACGCCTCAGTCAGAAAAATGCATGCGTGTGAGGGGGAGACCGAGAGAGAGGTGTTGAAAGAAATGTCCCACATCGAATCCAGACAGAATCAAAATATAAAGTTTATGAAACCTAAATCATAGTCTAAGACAAATACAAAATTTGAACAAACACTACTGAATTCAGCTGATTCATAAACTATACTCTAGTTCCGTCCCTAATCAGATCAAGATAAAGATTCTTGAAACTTCTTATATGACTTAGCAACTCTCCGACTGTCACGACCCAACCTATCGGATCGTGTGGGCACCCACTCTAACACCTAAGTAGGAGAACCCTCATATCCCAATAGTAAAAACGTGCGAAAATTTTAAGAAAACAAAAATAAATAAGATAATACTATGGTTTTATAAATAATATCCTTGGTCACAGAGGCGAATCTAGGATTTTTCAAACATGGGTGCACCCAGAAAAATGTATTAAGTGGGAATTGATCCGAACATGGATGCATCAAGAAAAATGTATTAAGTGAGAATTGATTCTTCATCCTCAAGGTAAAAAGCTCAACATTTAACCATGTGGACCAGATAGACTTCTTATAGCACGGGTGCAAGAACATAATAATATACAAATTTTAGAAAATATATATATAAAATATCTAGTTTTACGAAGAGACCACGGGTTCCGGTGCCCTATTTTTTACCTTTAGATTCGCCACTGCTTGGTCACACTATTAGTTAAACTTGTAAAGTAATTTAAACAACTCCCATGGATCTAGTTTAAATAGGTACGGGAGCTACTAAGAGTTTAACTGGTAAATAAAGGACACAACTTCCACCATGCGGAAGGAAGGATAGAAGCTGCTGGAGATTGTCTTCGTCTTCACCTAATGAAGCGTCACCAAACCTGCATCCAGACTATGTCAAAGACATAGCAAGAGTAGTATCAGTACAAAACACGCGTAATGGTAGGCATCATCGGTCAACCCGACGCCCACCACATAATATAAGAAATCAACTAATAAGATTATGAAATAAACACTCGCTTCTCCACTTTTACCCCTTTCTTGACATACCTCCAATATACACTAGTATTCTGACTATTAACATCCTTCTCCATCAACCTACCTAACAGGTATTTGTTCTTAGCCTAACCATACTAACACGTAGAGAAATTCCCTCAAATACAACCACCAACATTTCAACTAACCGATCACGTCACACCCCTACTTCCTCATCACATTACCCAACCATAGTCACATAATACATTACATCACACTCCCTTACTTCTCACCATTAAAACACACGAACTACTATTACTATCTATTACTCGCCCCTTTAAACACTCAACCCTTCCACTATACCCAACAAGTCCAACATGTATAAGTCAATGAACAATATAATCACATGTATAACGAACATATACAATATCATCAACATTTACGAACGACTAACACCTTTCTAAAGTCACATAATTAAGCCACATCATTGGTCCTCTCATGGAACCCAAACAGTTAGTTATGTCGAAACGTGGCAACCGATCCTAGTTAGTTATGCCGAAACGTGGCTATCGATCCCATAGTTATACTGGAATGTGGCAACCGATCCAAGTTATTTATGCCGAAACGTGGCAACCGATCAATTCAACACATCACAATCACAAACACAAGTATATCCTCAAGATCATACATTTAAGTCATGATTTCATGTCAATGATAATTCACCCATCTTATTCACAACAAGTGTGATCAACAATGCAACATTATCAACATACGTTAATTTGTCATGCTTAGCCCTAGTTCATCATCTAAGGCTTGTTTCTAGGGTTTAATCACCATTAATGTAATTCCTCAATCAATCACCCCAATTTATAGTCTAACATATGTTCATAAATCTAGTTTCATTCAAGATTTCATTGTCTTATTCTTGAAACAATTCTATCCAAGATAGCAATTCTAGAAGCCCTAACAAATCATCGATTTCCCTTCTCAAGGCATAAACCTAATTACTTGATTTCTAAGAATTTCCCATGGAATTCGCTCGGTGCGCGAAGGTCTACACATAAACCCTACCATTGATTTACATATATCATGTGATGAGCACATATTTAAACTACTAAATTCATAAAACCTAGCCTACCTGGGCGCCAAGCAGTTGCACGGAGTTTTGACTTCAATTCGGGTTTTCCGGGCTTCGCGAGGGTGGATTTGTCCAAGAATCCGCAAGATTTCCCCATCCTCACGCTAGAAATCTCCTTCTCCTTCCTTCCCAAGCTTAGACCAGCTTTTCTAAGGTTTTTAGGGTGTTTTACGACTTATTTAGGTATTTTAGGAAGATGGAGAAAATAAGATTTCTCGTAATTTACGTTCTGCCTCGCCTATCCCGCCCTGGCGCCGCCGCCCTAGCGACATCTGGCCCATGTGGCGGGACAGTGGCCCAGAATTCCCCAAATTTTTGTTTCTCCTAATTAACAACGGTTTGGATCGTTACATCGACCTAGCTTTAAAGTTTAAGTTAGACCTAAAATCTATTTAACATAAATATATCATTTTCACCAAAAAAGGTCCGCCAAAATGAAACATGTATATCAATAATATAAATGTAGTTAAACAGTTATAGATATACGTGTTCTCTAATAAGTCGGGGGGGCTAGAAACATGATAGCTTTTATAAGAAGAAAAATGAACAAATAATATAATATAATGTCCCATAAAGAATAAAAGCCATGCATGTAACGATAGTAGAAGAGTCTTGAAGCACACATGTGTTCGTCAGCATGCATGTGTGCTTCTTGGTATTCACATTAAATTAAGGGATTTTTTTGTCATTACAAATGAAAGCATTTTAGACTTTCAAATTAGATAAAAGCTGTCTTATTCTATTATAAAACAATTCTTCTTCATTTCTGTTGTGTATTAATTTAACAGTTGTCGATCCCACCAGCTTCCATTCACCATTACCATGACTCCTTCTATTTCATCCGTTTTTCAAGTTTTACCTTACGGCTTCAAATATAATATTACTTCATTAATTAGTATTTAATCTATGAAACATAATAGATAAAAGATTATGTTTATTTTGTTTTAAATTGTTTGATTTATTTAATTTGGTATGAAGTTTAAGAAGGAAAAAATTAAATTTTGGGATCTTCAACATATTATGTGAAAAGTTAGAACTAAAAAAATTATTAAAATGAGATAGAACTGTTCTTTTAATAAAATAGATATAGTAACAAAAAGTAGATCAAATAAATTAAAATGAAATAAGTAATATTTTAGGAATAAAATATATATGCTATATTATTAGAAAAATTGAAAATTAATTTATATTTCCAGTTTCATATATCTTTTACAAATCTCTTGTCTTGTTTTCGTGCATTAATTTGTGCATATATTCAAACGATGTTTTCAAATTTAAGATGTCTATTTATACTCGAGTTTAGTACTTTCTCTATTTTAATTTATTTATATTACTTTTATTTTTAATATGTTATATATTTAAACATTACGTAAAAAATTCTATAAAATAACAATAATTAAAAAATAAAAAAAACTTTAAAATGACGTAAAAATACTATAAATCACAATAATTAACAACTTTAAATATTTAAAAAACACATAAAATTTGATTGACTCTTTAAATATTATTTGTGTCGTGTAAATTGAGACATAGAAAGTAATATATATTATTTGAAAATTATTTAAAAAATTACTATGAATCACAATAATTAATAACTTAAAATATTAAAAAATTGTAATTATTTTTTTTAAAGAATCTTCAAAATTTCAATTGTGTCACTTGAAATAAAAAAAAGAGTAACATGTGTTGGCCCGTACTGACACGGGTGTCCATATCTAGTTATAAGAGAAAAAGGAACAAATAATATAATATAATGTCCCATAAAGAATAAAAGCCATGCATGTAACGACAGAAAATCAATTCAAACGTTTTATAACTACAAAATTAACTATTTCATGCTCAGATGTTTTTTTTGTTGCAAAAGGGAAATATCAAGTACATATAATAATGAGAGACGGATTCTATATTTAAAGTTTATGAATTTCTATAATAATTTTTAAATTAGTATAAGATAATAATTTTAATATAAATATAGGATTTGAATAAAAGTTACTGAGTCATCATATGAACTGAATCTGCCTACTAACTACAGGCACTGATGCTCTACATTAAAATTTACCTTGTGATCAAGACGGTAAGAATAGTTGTTTTGATGCATTTATATACGTATGATTAAGATTGCGGTGAGATTGATAGAATTTATCTATTCTTAATCATAAGTCTCGTGTTTGAATTTTGAGAATGAAACAAAATCGAATAAAAAAGATTTTTAATTTCCTTTAATAGTCTTATATCACAATTCAAATTAGTTGTATCAGTGAGTTCCAAATACCCAATTGTTATACCAAATGAGCTTCACCATTTATAGGATCGTCAACATCTTGCAGTGGGATAAGATCTTTAAGCTATGCAAGTTATGGTGCTCGAAAGGAGCTTCTTGATCGGTCGATTAAGTTGGCCCAAAAATAGAGAAAAAAATGTTACTACTTTAGACTTTAGTATGATACTCTCTCCGTCCACTATTGTTTGTCAGATATACTAAAAATAGTTGTTCAAAATTAATTGTTAATTTAAACAATCAAAAAATAATTAGTCACTTTTTTCCAATTCTGTCCTTAATAATTACATAACTACTGATTTAAAAAAGTAACCATTTTAAAGTTGCAAGACTACTTTAATGTGAAAAAAGATTGCTTCTACAGTTTTCAAAAAGTAGAAACCATTTTAATAATGATTGATAGTAAGGTTATATTAGTCAAATTGCACCTTATATTAAATTTTTTTAAAAAGTTGTGCATAATCTTATCTCGACAAACAATAATGGACGAAGGGAGTATAATATTAATCGATTTGAGTCAATTTCGTAGATTTTTTGCTCCTTAAAAAGCCTTATACCAATAAAAAATTATAATTATTGCACCTTATATATAATAAAATAATAACAACACCAATAAGGGGTATATGATACAGGGCACACAATCTTGTGTTTGCAACTTATTAGCAACTTCCCACACGCATTTATATTCTTCAACTTTGGTACACACAAGTAGATATATATTTGCGTTCTACGTGCATTAATTTGTCACATAGGACGTGTGTTGGCTAATTATTGATGTCCTTATAATAAGACCAGCCACACTGTTGGGACTTTTTACAATGAGCAACAGCAGCCTCAATTGAATCCTCAGAAGTAAAACCATTAATAGAGTTGAAGGAAGAATTAGATGCTGATGATGAGAAAGACTCACCATTTATGGAAGAATATTGCCACCTTGAAGACAAACCTTCATTGTTACTAGTTTTTTTCTTGGAGATTTTCATGTCCTTACTAGAACAACAATTACTATTAGTGCAAGAAGATTTGCTAAACAAAGACTTGAGAAATGCCCTTGAAGCTTTGAACTTTTGGTTGATTAAAGAAGGTTTAATCATGAACTTAGACCATAATTTCTTAGGACTAATTATTTTATGATCATTTGGATTAAGTTCAAAACTCACCATGCTAGTTTGTGATGGTGAACTAATTGGAGTGATCAACAAATTTATGCAAAAGCTATCTTCTAAATCTTCAAAGAGTTGGGAATTATTATTTTTGGTAATTTGAAAGGAAGAAGAATTAGAAGATGATGATGAAAAGTAATAGTAAGAGTTTACTTCAATTTCTATGTACTCTTCATCATTTGAGTGGTTCATTGTTGATGGAAAGAGGGAAAAATTGTGAACTAAGATTTAAGGGTAAAGGAGCTGGTTTGAAGTTTAGATGGTGTCATGAGAGTTTTATATAGATATTGGGGGGAAATCGACTTTGTTTGGAACCATATAAATATTATCTAAAGCTCATGTTGGTATTTTGGTAATTTAATATAAAATTAAAACATTATTGGATATACAACTTTCATAAAGTGTTTATACAAATATAATACAACTATAAACATATGCAAAACTTAAAATATAATTTTCATACAAACTCAACATACAATTATAATACAAATTTAATAAATTAAATCGTAACTTCAAACTTTAACGAATTAGAAATGAAATAGACAAGCAATAAAATTTTGGTTCTTCGGAACACTAAATCAAAGCTTAAGAAAATTCAAAAAAAGGAAAAAATAGGATCGAAATTGTATTGAAAAATCGAATTAATTTGATTTGATCAAACAACTTATTTATAACTAACAATACTATTCTGTTTTAAAATTTTAATATAAAATTTGTTTTAAAAAATAAAATAAAGATATGCAAAAATTAATTCACATTTATCATAACTAACCATACTACCCATTCAACTTTCAAAATATAACAAAAAAGTTTTACAAACTATACACTGAAATGATTGTAACCGCTTATATTATTATTCGTAAATGTGAGTGTGTTTTTTTGTTTTTGTTTTGTCTCCCATCAATCTACATCAGGCTCTCTAAATCAATGGAAAGTCTCACGTATTTGGAATCCGGAAATTCATTTGAAGATGACGCTTTCAATAAGATTTTTTCAAAATTCATTTGGAGTTAATTGTAAAGTCTCCTCACACAAACCTCTTGATGATAATAAAAGAAAGTCAAACAAATAAAATTTCTATTTCCAAAAAAAAAAAACAAAAGGATGAGATGTAACTATTTAGCCCATTTAAATTAGGGCAGAAATCACATACTTTTAAGGCAAAATTACAATTTATCCCTTAAAAGTTTATAATTACAGAAATCCCTCATTTTCGCGCATCAGATTAGTGTATCAGCGCTTATATTATTGTATCTCGCGCATCAGATTAATGTATCATCACTTATATTATTGTATCTCGCGCATCAAATTAATGTATCAGCGCTTATATTATTGTATCTCGCGCATGTATCAACACTTATATAGCTCTGATACATTAATCTGATGCGCGAGATACAATAATATAAGCGCTGATACATTAATCTGATGCACAAAAATGAGGGATTTTGGAAATTTGTAAAACTTATAGGAGATAATGGTAATAAGTAAACTAAAAAGTGGGATTTCTGTAATTTTTCCTTTAAATTATTCTAATTTTCTTCTTAAAGATGTTCTTTATTTGATACAGGATCACTGACTTGGCGGTAGTCTGCCCAGTTATAGGTCAAGCAAGTCAATATCCTTAGAGGTAGTCCAACTACATAATAATCGAAATACACAAGAATTTTAACATAGTTTCTCAGACTGCATGTTTTAATTATTTTACTCAAGCAAAGGGCCTGTCAAGAAGCTAATACATACTTTTATTGAGCCCATGTGTCTGATTAGTTCTAACCGGGTATCAGACACCCTACTTATCAAACTCTTTTTCGGGCTAAAAACCACGGCTCATCAGACGGAGTCACAAAGACAAAGCCAATAAAAGTAGTACTAGATCCGACTGTACCTCAATCTCAGAACCAAGTCAAGAAGCCATACTAAAATTCTTCTATATTTAAATAAAGCTTAGATCCGTTCATGGTCTATATAAGAGAGAAGTTAGTTATCCAGCATAAATATAATTTTTTAGCCGGACATAGTCACGGTTTAGATCGGAGAATTTATAAAAGTAAAAGACAGGAAGAATGAGAAAAGAAAGTACCTTGTTGTTACCAAACCGCACACTTTATTATTCCGGCCAAAATCCGGCAAGCTTACAAAACTTAGAAAGAAAAGTTTACAAGAAAGAGAGAGAGTGAAAAATGAAAGAGAGGGTTTCTAAAACCTACCCCTTAATTAAAGAAAAACAAACTTATTTATAGGAAAAGAAAACATCTTTGTACAGGATACTGGGCCCCTATCTGGGTCCTGGTAACAGTGTATCTACTGTTGAGCTACAATGTTGCTACAGTAGTTCAGACGTTTTACTGTTCCGGAAAAGCTTAACACTGCTACATCTTGTCCTTTAGTTTTGCCAAAAAATCTTCGGCTTTCTTCAGTGCATCTACTGGACTTTCTTCTTCATATGGTTGAGCTTCGTGCATATCTTCACTTGTTTCACTACGCAATGATGAATCTGATTTTGCGTAATGACTTATATTTAGAAGAATCTTTTTCTTTACTTCTTCTAGATACTTCATAATCATTTCATTTTGTTCTCCTTCATCATGATTAGAAATTTTTCTAGCCATATGTTTTACAGAGGTTGAGTCATCAGTCATAATTCCTTTATTAGGAATCGATTTATAATCGTGTATGGTTTTCGTTATTAGATCCAGCAGTTCTTGTCCGTATATAGACTTTGTTTGAGGATCTTTCTTCATCAACTTATCCCAAAAATTATTGTAATAAGTCATGTATGAGCAGGGGATTTGTTCCTCAGTGAAATCTACTTCCGGAACCCATTTGTGAATCCATGGAACAAGAATTCTATAAAGAAATAAATCTGTTCAATTTGTTGAAAGTAACAAATATGTTCTTGATTATATAACTTATTGAGATATGGGGAAATCTTTACCCATTCTTTGTATAACTTGAGAAATGGTTCGGGCAATATTTTTATAGTTGGCCCATGGTATGACCACCAGTTTAGAAACCAATTTGGTATAGGGTTAACAAATATTTTGGCACATACTTTAATAAATCAAGTATGTTTATGCCTCTCATTGTTATAACAGAGGACTTTATTAAATGCCAGGATATAATCCCAATAGGTAAAGTTTACTATGACTTTGTTTAGACTAAATTGTCTTTCAGTCATTGAGGAAATACCCCAATCTTCAATATGAATGACGTGTTTTATAATCATTTTGGAGAAGTTATAAACATTCTCACTTGTATTATATCCTAAAAAATGTTGATATTCAACACCTATGCTTATTAGCAAAGTTTCATAATATTTTCGAGTTTTGTATGACTCACCCGGGAAATAAAGTCCATTGAATAAATACCTTTGGAATATCTTCCAAGGCTCTTCTCTTCTCTGTATGTCAGAGTTTTCAAAGAGAAATATCATTTCTCTTTTTTCTACCTTTTCATACGTTTTGATATCATCAACGTCTTCTTTGGCAATTGAAGCAAAAGTATCACTTTGCTTTTGTGTTATAAACTCTTGTAGTTGAGCATATAATGGATCACTTTTTGGAATATCTTCCAGATGTATTGATGACGAGGCTTTTTCTTGCGCTCTGGAATTTAAGTTATATAAAATCATTCCTCCTTTCTGTATAATTGGAGTATTAGATGATGAAGATCCATATGATGATCTTGATGCACCTGGGGATGATCTTCCCCTTCCTCGGTGGATATTACCTTTTCCTCTTCCCTTAGTTACCCAAGGGTTTTCCATCCTGCAAACAAAGCCTAGAGATTTATTCTCAATTAGCGTCATAATAAGTATTAGCTTCTTCTATTGATAAGAAAAGGTCCATCACCATCCCATCTATAATTTTCCAACAAATAAGTTCTTTCAAATCTCGATTGAGAGGAAGAACCTTTAAAATAGTAATCAATAGTTTTTCAGTAAAGAAAAGAGAAATGGGAATATCACCAATCTCTGAATTGTCACTATACTCACTTATTCTGAATGTATTCTCTTGATAGGAAGTCTGGGAGAGAGTTTTCACTTCCTTTCTTATAAAGAATTTCAAAATCAAAAGGTGCTAGTTGTGCTAGCCACCTTGCAAACATTAATTTTGATGCATCATGTTTGAAATCTTTATTAAACATATATTTAACAGATTGAGCATCAGTTTTTATCACAAATTTCTGATTGTAAAGATCATCCTGAAATTTTAAAACACATTTAACGATAGTTAACATTTCATGAGCTACCGTTGCATACTTTCTTTGAGCATCGCTCCATTTTCCTAAATGAAACCGAATAAGGTATTCATTTTTATCATGCGGGTTAATTTGCTTTAATATTCCTCCATAACCCATATTAGATGCATCCGTTTCTACAATCTTTGGCCAGGCAGGATTAGCAATAGTTAAACAGGGTAATGATTTAACCCTATCCTTGATGGTTTTTACTAGATCCGTGAGACTATTAGTCCAAGGCTTTTTATGATCCTTTTTTAGGCTTTCGTATAACGGAGCTAAATCGTGAGACAAATTCTTGTAGAAGGGAGAAATGTAATTTAAGCTTCCCAGAAACCTTTGCAATTGCGTTCTATCTGTAATAATATCAGGAAATTTTGACGTGAATTCAATAGATCGCTGTATAGGAGTAATATTTCCTTGACAAATTAAATTACCCAAAAATCTAACTTATGTTTGGAAAAGACTCATTTTGGGTTTAGAAATCACCAAACCATTTTGAATAACTATTTTCTTGAAAATGTCTAAATGCTTAATATGCATTTCTAGTGTTTTTGAATAAACTAAAATATCATCAATATAAACTATGATGAAATCCAAATAAGGATTAAAAATATCATTCATAATTTTTTGAAACTCAGATGGAGCATTTTTTAAACCAAAGGGCATTACATTCCATTCGTATTGTCCAAATGGAATATTAAATGTCGTTCTATAAGAATGGTCTTTAAATATTTGGATCTGCCAATATCCAGATTTTAGATCAAATTTTGAAAAGATATTAGCATCATATAATCTTGTTAACAAATCCCTTTTGTTTGGAATAGGATACCTAATCCATTTTACATATTTATTTAAAGGTTTATAACTTATAACTAACCTGGGAACCCCACGTTCTTTCTCTGCAGCGTTATTAACATAAAAAGCAGTACAAGACCAAGTTATTAATATAATTTATACGTTCTTTCTTGCAAAATTCAACAAATTCGGTATTCATCTGGCAAGGACGTGATTTGGTAGGAATATTTTTCTCTGAAAAATCATCTTCATACGGAAGAGTCACAATATGCTTTTTTCGATTCCAAAAAGCACTAGGATGGTTAGCACAAATATCAATGGCCATTTGTTCAGAAATGATTTTAATCTTTTCCTGTACTTTAGTAGATTTCAAAGTATCGAATATATTCATACTAAATATCTCAAGTTGTAAATAATCAACATGCTTTTGTTTCATTTCAATCAATGCATTAATGTCTCAAGAAATAGGCTTAGTGATAAAAGTATAACTAATATCTCGATCTTTATAAGTAGCCGAAAATCCTTTAGCATTTATATTAGTAAAAGGATAAATTACATTTATAAACGGAGTTCCTAGAATAATAGAGGGGTATAACTGATTTTTTACCAAGAAAAAGAAGTGTGGAATACAAACTTTATTCTGGCAAATACGAGTATTAGATAATTTATACTTTATATCTAAAACATGCCCAAATGCAGATTTTACCATATGAGTTGTTTTCTCAAAATAATTAGTAGGTACTATACCTTCTTGAATGCAACTCACATCAGCGTCACTATCAATCATAGCAATGTTAGTTATAGAAAAAACATTATCAATTAATATGGTACATTTAACATACCATTTATGAGCTGTAACAATTTGCATCATTTCTAAAAACATATTTTGTTTCGGATCAATATTCAAAGTGTTGGCTAGAGTATTTTCTTCAGCAGTAGATTCATCAACTTTATTTTTTCCTTTGCTATTAGCAGACTCAATTTGAGTAAGACGGTGATCACAAATAATATGATTTTATTTAAGAAATTTAATTTCTTCCTTCAAATGTTCAATTTCTCCTTTTAAATCATCAAAAGAGGTATCACGAATAACCATGGTTTGTTTAGAAGAGAGTCTATTATGAACTTCAGACAAGGAATAAGGAGTAGAATAATTAAACTCATCTTTAATCTTTTTATCATTAGGAATACTAGATGAAGAGCTAGTTTTACCAGCAGCCAATTGAATGATCTTTTCACGAAGAGTATTATCAGTAACTTCCTTTAGAA
>JAJOOR010010565.1:0-26202 GCA_036250505.1 Solanum acaule | reverse complement strand
GTGAAAGAGATTAAAGTTATCAAGTGTTAATGGCGATAGAAAAGGGATAATTACGATTTTGAACCATTCAGTCATTTAATTTATAGAGAATATGTACAAATTGTGTAGGTAGTTCAATAATTCGAAACACATTATATATGCAGAATAGTAATTAGCAAAGCTCCTTGTTTATATCTTGATCTTATCAGAGATATATGCATATTATATATAATATATACTTAATGCACGATATATTTATATTATACTTCAACCATATTGATAAATTAATGTAAAAATTATATAAAGCACATAGTATAATAAACAAATTACTTCTTGTCCCTATTCTTTCATAAATTACGAAATTCCCTTTTTTTTTGTGTTGCGGAAATTTTAATATGCGGTCGGATACGTTAATTAAGAAGCTGTAATTATCAGGTCAGTGCGTTAAAAAAGGGATTTTAACAGTTTTATGTGTTAAGTAAGGGATTTAAAAATTAACCGCCACAATTCACGCATATGTTTATTGCATCTGCAAATCGTTCAATCTTAAAACACTACTGAACTAAAATTTCGAATTTCAAATTTTGAAATTTTTATTTCTTGTTTTACGAAAAGCTTTGGAAATTCCAACGCTTTTTTTGGTGAAGATTTGTAATGAATATTTCCATCTTGTTAAGGCATTCAGGTATATGGGAAAGTGATGTTAGGTACGAGCGATACAAAATTGATGGCATAGTGGTTGGGGAAAATATTTCGTTCGTTAATCTCAAATCAGCAATTGCAGCAGAATTGAACGTTGATTAATAAATAAAATATGGATATCAGATACGTTGTAGAAGGTAATTCATGTCCATTGTGTATTCGGAATGATATGGGGGTGAAATTGTACATAGCAGTGAAGAAACATGAGGTAGAATTTGGTATGTATCCACTATGCATTGATACATTGGATAGAAGTGATGAAGATATACATAATTTTGATGCAACAACAGGTGCAATTGTGTGTGTTGAAGGTGGAAAAAGGGACACAAAGGCTCTAAGCATTGTTGAATCGAAAATTTGTGATTCTTATTACATACCAGAAATGGAGGTGGAAAATTATATATCAGATACAAATGTTTCTAATGTGGAAGTGAAGCAATTGTACAAGGATAAGGCAACTCTAATGGTTGTTATGGAAAAATATAAAATTAAGCATAACTTCAATTTTAGAGTTAAGAGATCTGATAGCAAAAGGTATGTGATACTTCAATCTTATAAAATTCTTGATTTTTTAAGATTTATTTTATATCATGTTGATCATGATACACAAATAACGTGTGTATGGTGCAATTGTAGTTGTTAGGTATCATAAGGGTTTTGAGTTACTTCTGCTTGATACTTTAATAATTAAGAAGGATTATTGAAATAATGTTAATAATTGAATTTTGAATGTGTTATCTGATTTGTATATCAAATATATAAAATGAGTCGTCATTGAACTGTGTGCAGATTACAATTTAACTAAAAGTCTTTGTAATAATGTATGTTGTATTGTTATTTTATTTATAATATTGTGAATTGATACATTAAACCTGATGAAATAACAATTGTATATCGTATAATTGCAGCTACGTATTAGTATGTCATTCAGATGCTTGTTGTTGGGAATTGAAGGCGTCCGCTAGGAACAATACGGACATATTCAAAGTGAGATACTTCAATAGTGAACATACACGTCCATTGAGAGATAGGATTTTAAGTAAGGTACAAGCTATTGTTGGGTTTCTTAGTGGTGTGACAGCTCCAAAGTTAGTGAATCATAAAAGAAAACATACTCCAAACGATATAATTGAGGATGTTAGGGCACTATATGGAGTTGAATTTCTTACCAACAAGCATGGCGTGCAAAAGAACGTGCATTGGAGATGATTATGGGTAAACCTGCAGACGGATACAAACAGATGCCAAAATACATACATATATATATATATTGAACACTGTGTATCCAAATTCATATATACGTATGCACAAGTCGTAAAAAAAATGAGTTTATGTATCTCTTCATATCATTAAGGCCAATAATGACAGGGTTTGAGTTTTGTAGGCCTGTTGTTGTTGTTGATGCTTCACATCTTAGCGGATCTTATCGAGGGACATTTGTATCAGCAAGTACACTCGATGGGGGCAGCTATGACATGTTGTTTATTAATTTGATTTTTCAAGATAGTAATATAACATCCTGGAACAATCATGTATAAAGAATCGTAATGTTATGTGTTTCAATCTAAAGGTTGTATATTGCCGTTAGCTTATGGAATTGTAGACACGAAAAATGATTGTTCATGGACATGGTTCTTCCAACACTTTAAAAATGTATTTGGTGATAGAGAACAAATGTGTGTTGTATCAGATCGAAATGTAATCATATTGAAGAGTGTAAGTATTGTTTATCCAAATGTTCCTCATTTCACATACATATGGCACCTCTGGAAAAATGTGTGTACATACTACAAGAGAAACAGAACTATACTAAGTGATATTTTCTATTCGATGGCAAAGGCTTATCGGAAAGATGATTTTGAAAAATTAATGGAAAAAGTGGAAAAAATAGATGGCAGAGTTAAGAAGTATCTTCAAGATGCTGGGTATGAAAGGTGGGCTAGATCTCATGCAACTATGAACAGGGGGAGGATGATGACTTCAAACATAGCGGAATGTATCAATGGTTGCCTTGTTGATGCACGACAATTACCTATTATAGACTTTCTGGAAGAAGTTAGAATTCTATTTGGTACTTGGAATAGCAAAAATCGAGAAATAACATCTTATACAAAGGAAACATTAGGGAGAAGATTAGAAGAAATATTGATTATAAACGTGTCCAAATGTGTGAAAATGAAGGTACATAATTGTATTATCAATTATTATGTTTCTAGCTTTACTTCTCGTTATATTGTTAAGTATACCAATTAAAAATTCGTTTGATGTATCTGTAATTTTTAAACATTTGTAGGTAGTTGCATCTTCTGAATATATCTTTGCAGTGTATGAAGGTGCGATAAGATACATTGTATGTCTTGAGAGAAAAACTTGTTCATGTGGTAGATTTCAACATGACGATATACCTTATGCGCACGGAATAGCTGTTTTGAAGAAGAAGAAAATTAAAGATGTACACCCCTACTACTCTGATTACTATAAACATGATGCATTAACAAACACGTATGCACTTCCAATAGAACCAATGCCAGACAAAAGTGATTGGATAGCTCCAGAATCTGTTTTGGAAGAAGTAGTCTTGCCACTAAGATACAAAAAAATGCCTAGAAGGCCAAGAAAAATGAGGAAGAAAAATCCAGATGAAAAGATTACCACAAACACGAACTATTGTAGACAATGTGGACATGAAGGTCACAATAGAAGAACATGTACTTTCTTCCCAAAAGATTCTTAATGATTGCTTTTTAGAAGTACTTTTATGATTCATGTTCTAATAATTCTCAAATTTGATACTTTAGGAAGTACTTTTAGGTTACTATTTTATGATGCAATAAATGAATAATGTTATATTTTGCTATCTGGCAACATTATGTGATTGTCAATTTATTATAAAAATTAGATTGGTATACTATGTGCTTTTTATAATTCTTGCATAGATTAATAGTGCCAAATAGTTGTGATGTGTGCCAAAGTTAATAGAGACAACATTTTAAAAAGGTATCATTTGAATCAATTATATATCATATACATAATATATTCTTCTAAATTTTGTATCTACTAATAATAGAGTATCAAAAGTTGTATTTTTTACCAATATTATATATCATATACATAAAATTTCGATATTTATGGACGGAATTTGAGTTTTCATGCACAAAATAGTTTTCTGGAAATTAAGTATAAGCTTTTAAAAAGTTAGAGTGATTTTAGTATAAAGTTTGTATATGATACTTGATATCTTTGAAACTTTGTCATGAAATGATAAAATCGTATCAATTTGAAATGTTTTAGGCACCTATGTATCATATACCTAATATTTATGCAAGTAAAAAATATTTAGTATCATCTTATAAAATATAAATTGTACAGTGTTGTGTGAACAATAAAATTATGTCATTTTAAGATACATAATTTTGTATCATATACTTAATATGGGTGATGAAATTTTATATCGGATTCACTATAGTAAAATCTGCATTGACATGTATAATACTTATAATATAGAAAAATTAACAAGGTATTAAAATGCAATGAAAACTAATTTAGAAGCGACATAAAAAGTGTGGAAATAAAAACTCTTCAAAAATAGAATAATTAATTACTTAGAAATATAATGTAGACCCTGGAGAGGAATACTACAAAACACTTAATGTATCTTCAATACAGTAAAACTTCACATCTTTACGGTAAGTCAGTCAATAAACAACTACTCTACATTAATCAATTCATCATCTGCCAATAGAATGGAAGCAGCCTTTAGCCTTATACGATCATCATTCTCGCTAACGTATCCGACATTGGCCTTGTCGGTACCATATTTTCATAACAGTGTTGCATATCTTGAGCGAAGATATTCACTTCAAAAAGGAATCGATGGGACCTTGATTTCGTCGTTCAAAAATTCAGCAAAAGCAGCTACATATGTTCCGCAATCGCTGCAACAGAAAGAAGATACATTATAAATTGAATGAAATGTGTAAATAAAGCTGGGTGGATTAAATACTGACAGGCTATCGCTCTTTTGTTGCATAATATCTCGAGCAAATTTCACCTCAAACGGATGTTGTGGACCCATTAATTCACTAGTTTTGTTGTCTTTGTATGCATCCAATGTTGCCCAATCAATTCTGTCTATTTTATCAAAGAATCCACTATCGTGAAGGTAGTTAGGCAGGATGATAGACAACTGTTTTATCTCAGCAGATTGACTTTTGTTCCTTGTTCCCAAATTTGAGTCATAAACTCGGATTAATCGGTTCCTTAAAACAACCACAGCCAACACCCAAAGAAATTCTTCGTCACAATGGATCGGAATATATACCTCATCTACTAGATGCCATGGTAAAGCAGCAGGGACAGAAAAATCATTGATGACGTATTTGATGGACCTTTCATATACAAATACAACATCAGCTCGGGAAATGTGTTACTGTGTACTGAGAGTATCATCCGCAGGACTGCAATATTATCTTTTGTATGCATTTTTGATATAGGTATTGAACAACCAGTTGCATGTTGTGTATTTGTATTGATCCATGCTTCTAAGTTTTGACTTCTTGCGTAGATAGTAAAAAATTACATCTATGTGCTGCAAAATTAAAGAACAAAACAACACAATACATAAAACAACAATATATGATAAAAACTATATGATACATGTAACAATTTGTAACATCCTGCAATTTGAAATAACTATAAAGAAACTTATAATTGGAAATAGTCATTTTTTTTGGAAAGAATACAAATCTGGAAATTGAGTTAAGGAAAAAGTGAGTTTTTGGTCAACTTCAAACAGTCATAACTCCTATCTCAGGATGAGTTAGGTGTATTTCCAATTATGTTTGGAAAGCTCTTAGAATGATCTTTCCAACACCGCCGAATTTGCACAATTCCGAGTTCGTATGAGTGAGTTATGCCCTTTGAAAGTTGGGATGTTGGAATAAGGGAAGTTCAATCCGAATTATAAAGGGTATTTTGGTCTTTTCCTTAACCTTTTCTTTTGGTTTTATTAAGGATCTAAGCTGATTTTATATCAGTTTTCACTTTTAAAAAGTGAGAGTTAGGGTTTTGAGAGAAGAGAGAAAGAAAAGGAGAAAAGAGGAGAAAGAGAAGAAGAAACAAGGTTCGTCAAGATCGTCGTGGATTTCGTCAGGGGTGATCCCTACTAAGGTATGTGAGATCACATAGTGTTGGATTGGTTCAATTCCCCCACATGCCAAACTTGTTTCAATTCCGAGAAAAAAAAGATTGGTCGTGTTTTGTTGAATTCTTGTGGTTGTGTTGTTGATTTGATTCGTGTTTCCGGGTGAATTTTCGAGTTAAATCTATTGTATGTTGAGGGTACTATTGATCCTAAGTGTTTGGGGAAAGAACTTTTGAAGTTAAGAGGGTTTAGAGTTGGAAAAATGAAGGAGAAAAGTTGAAATTTTCTCGGGAAAAGGGTGGGGCGTCGCACCAGCCAGCGCGCCCCAAAAGGGGCTCTGAAGTTCACCCCTTGGGGCGACCGCCATCCAGTGCGCCCCAATAGGTCCTCTGAAGTTTAAGGGTTGGCGCCCCGCACCTCTCAGAGCGCCAGGGACGCCAATTCTCCCCATTCGTTCCCCACTTTTTCGTACGTGTTCCTTAGTAATGTAACTATGTTTTCTAGTTGATTTCAACACTCTAAGGTACATCTAAACATCATGAGATCATGAACCTTGAATCCATAATCCAATTCAAGGAAAGTTAGGATCAAATTCAAGTGAAGTTAAGAGTCAAGTTTAGAAGTTAAGAAGCAAGTCAAAGCAAGTTTCTTAAAGTTTTTCGAGAGTATTTATTAAACGTTTAAACTTCATTTTAAGGATCAAGTTTCAAGCAAAGTAAAGAGTATAGAGTTGAGTTCATTTCTCAAAAGTTATTAGGGAACTAAGTATTCCCAAAGAAGTTTATAAATGTTTTCACATTTGAGTAAGAAAGGAGCTATGTTTTCCAAGAGAGCATATGGGCTAAACTTTGAGCAATTATCTCAAACTAAAGAAAGAGGTGTTTAAAACACTTATGAGCTAAAGTATATTTTGGAATTAGTATTGAGCACCGAATTGGGGACGCGAGTTCATATTAACTCAACTCTCCATAAGAACCATGTAGCCAACATGGGACTTAACGGGTCATATTTTTTTTTATGATCACGGAAGTTAAGCTAGTGGATCCACTAAGTTAAGCAAGGTCCTATATCACGGCAAGGTATAGGATGGTCCTTGGGCAACGTGAGGTAGAACGTTGTATCATCACTAGGGCTCATAGTGGTGGTTGTCGGTTAAAGAATCTCCCACTAAAGTTATATTACTTTTATATAAGTAAAGTTGAGTTTGTTATTACTTTATCCTTAACGAACTAAGTTGTTTACATTGTTTTACAAACTTTATATATTGCATGTGTCTTATTGCTTTATATTGAGTTCAGTTATTCATGAGTTGAACAGAGCTAAGGTAAGTGTTCCTTTGTACTCCCTTCAAGCTTAAGTTGTTGTTTAGCTTTCCAACTCCCATACTCGTACATTCAATGTACTGATGTCAGTTGGCCTGCATCTTATTATGATGCAGACACAGGTAACCACAATCAGCATCCAGCACGTCGTTGATCCAGTTGAGCACTCCAGAGTCAGTGGTGAGCCTCTTTGCATTTCGGAGGACTCTGTTATTTCGTTTTCCTAGTTTTGCTTTATTAGGATGTTGCAGGGTCTATCACAATATCCATCTCAGTGTTATAGAGGCTTCATATACAGTCAGACAGTTAGTATTGAGTCTCTCATCTATGTATTTACAAATATTCTATTTTGAGACACGAGTTGCCTTTTTTGCCAGATTTTATCATTTAAGTTGTTTTATGATCTTTTATTGCATTGAGTAATTCTGTTGAGTTAAGTCTTCCGCTGAGTTAAGTAAGCCAGGCCAAGGGTTCTCTTGGGGCCAGCAATAGTCTTCGAGTGTCAGTCCCGCCCAGGGTGTAGGCTCGGGGCTTGACACAATTATACAACACAATTAGTAATCTGGTTTTTTTGAGTTGCGCATGTTAATTGTGTATCGTCTACATAATTGTATTGTATATTGTACCTGATCAGTCCAACATTTTTTTGGTTGTGACATAGTATAAACCCAGTTCTTGTCCAAAGGAAATACGACAACAAAATCCTTATAATCAAAGCCAAATAGAGCATTTTTGCCTCTATATTTATCCTTTGAAGGTTTCCTATGAGAATGATTATAGCAACATAAGAATAAGCTAATACAAAATAATAGTATAGAAATAATATAAAACGAAAACTTACTTACTCGAATATGATTTGCTAAAAAGATACATTAATAAAAAAAACTTACTTGTTTGCGTGTGTTTTGAGGAATCCCTTTTGTATCCACTGGGAGTACTCTTGCATTAAAAGTGACGAAACTTGGTAGGTGATGCCACATCCTTCAAATGGAGTATATGGGAGAATGTCATCGTCTATTTTCCCCTTGCCCTTATCGTTGGATCCAAATGTATTCACATAAGGAGACTGTAAAATCTTTGAAGGGATTCTGTTACGTAGAGCTGGAGTCTTTATATCAAGATTGTGTGCAGATTTCTTGACTGGAAGTTGGGTGGGTAGCTGGCTATCAGATAGAAAATCATCACTGTTGGTTAGCTGTGGAGGAATGATTACACTCAGTGGTGCGACATTATTTGGCTCGTTTGGAAGTTTGTAGACAATTGCATCTATGACTGTTTCAGTGCCATATGGAATAGATGCCGTTTTGGAAGAATCCTACATGATATCAGTAAATTATAAGAAAATAGTACAATTTTTATATGCAACTGTTGACATTTGCATTAAATAATTTAGAATCAGACAGATGTATCAACAATTACTGGATTTGAAGCATGTCTTTCGGAGTCTTATTTAATTGAATCAGCAACATCTTTATCACAGCTCAATACTTTTGTGTGCAATTGTGTGACTTCATTTATTGCATCCTCCTAATAAACAGAATATTACACATCATTTTGATTTAATTTCAAAAATAATTGATTATAACAATTCAAAAGCTCTTTACTTACCACTTCCTAAGTATGAACAAACTCTTCTATCGGAACATCACTATGGTGTATTGTGGGTATAACATTTGTTGAATCTTTCATAGTATGATCCTTAATGGATGTCTCATCAATCTGTGTTTGTAAACGCATATATTAAGATGCAATTATAAAGTATATGTTACTAGTGATTCAAAAAAAAAATATAGTATCAACTGAGATTTAAGTGTTTACTGTACAACCAATGATACACAAAAAGACAATGATTATTTCATTATATGAATTAAAATTACTAAAGTATCAGTCATTTGTAAATGAAACATTGTTAATAATTTTAATGACATTAACTAATGATTGAAAGTCATTAAGTTATATAATTAAATTCAAGTATCATATGCATACCTTTGCAACATTTTCTTCGTTAACATGTCGTTGTTCAACCTCCACATCATGATCAACAGTTGCAAAATCCTTAATGGATGGCTCTTTAATCTATGTTTGTAAAATGAAATATAAGGAAGGAATTATAAAGTATCTGTGACTAGTGATTCAAAACAAAAAATATAGTATCAACTGTGATTTAAGTGTTTACTGTACAACTAATGATACATAAAAAGCCAATGATTATTTCATTATATGAATTAAAATTACTAAAGTATCAATCATTTGTAAATGATACATTGTTAATAATTTTAATGAAATTAACTAATGATTGAAAGTCATTAAGTTATATAATTAAATTTAAGTAGCAAATGCATACCTTTGCAACATTTTCTTCGTTAACAAGTCGTTGTTCAACCTCCACAGCAGATGCATCACCATCGTTATCAACAGTTGCAAAATCCATTTGTATAGGTGAAATGGGTTGTTGAAATAATTGATCAGAAGCAGATTCTAGATCAACATTACCTTTGTCTACTGAATCATCCACTATATGTGGCATAGAAATGCCACCAGTGTCCTTCATGATGAAAAAAATGAGTATAACACAAAACTAAAAAGATAATCTAAAAAATAAAAATACTACCTTGTCACTTTTGTTATCTTTCGCGGCAACTGCTTTCATCAACTCAGAATGATTTTTTTATAATTAACGCCTCAATAGCTCCAATTTTTTTGTCAACCTGGATTCAAATTAAGCATAGTAAGTGAGATTATAAATAACAATGAAAATGTTTAAATGACATAGTTATGTTTACTTACATAAGACTTAATGTGACCCTCCAGATCCTCGAGTATTGCATTGTCCGATGATGTTCTTTGGGGAACTGTATTAAGATGAACACCAGATACATTATCAAAGTTTAGGGGTTGTGAAATCGGAGTTTGAAATGGCTGATTCTTTTGCATGTCTGGTGTTGTCTTTGGCACATTATTTTTTGTTGGATGTGCAACCTTTCTTCTCTTGAGGGGTGGGGTGGATCCTGTTGTAGAAACACGTGTGCATCTCCTTAACAGTTGCTCCGGAGGTTTTGATGAAAACTCTTCAAAACCAGAAACATCGTCTGGTTCTCTTCCTGATTAGCAATTGATGTGGCTGGCCGATTTGGAGGTACATGACTATTATTTAGTAAATCAAGTGATTCGAGTTCCTCTTAAGTTGGCTGCACGTTAGAACAATCATTTTACAGAAACAAAAATGAAAACATTGTTAGAACTATTTAAATAATGTATCACAAATAAAACAATAAAGTAAAAAAGGATGTTATATACTAATTACCTCAGTAAAGATGTTTTCCATAAACATCTCGTATTTAGGCTTTGCACCCACAACTTTCCAATTGCATACTCTTGGTATACCATTTCCTTCTCTAACAGCTATCTCGTTATGCATTGCCGACGCACATTCATATACCCAGTTATTAAGTGTGTATGGAAATCCATTCAACCGATACATTTGTTTGTCGGGTTTGTACTCTTTCCTAAATGATTTCATTAACTTCGTGAAGGCAAGTTGTCCCCACGAAAACTGTTTATAGCTGTCATCTTCTACCATAAAGAAATCTTCTATAGGAATTGGTGCATCACCGAGTTGGGAGAAAACAAGCGTATGAATGAAATACAATATAACCATCTGAAGAGCATCATCACTGTTGTCCCAAATACCCAACTCAAAACGATCTACCAGCCGTCCTTTGTTTACATTATAATTTGGACCAAGAAAGTATCGCTGAACCAGCCTACTAGTTTTTGAAATCGAATATGTAAAATCTTTAACATTTCCGGTACACTTGAGACCAGTAATAATTGCAAATTCTCTAATAGAAAATTGCAATACATTTCCTTTAGCATGACGAATATGGATTCTTTGTCTAAATTATCATGCTCAACCTCTATAAGATATAAACATTTGGTAATTTGTCCTTGGTAGTGGCACTTGGGGATATTAAGGTACTGGCCAAATATAGTATCCTTAAACATGTTCATACCTTCATCATTTATTGACAATTCTAAGTTTTCTTTAAAATTAGAATTGCAAGTAGGACCAAACTTTAGAGGTTGCTTTGGAATATGTTTAATTACATATTTCATATTCTACAATTACAGAAAGATAAATGATATTGATCAATAACTAAATCGATAAATGATGCATACATAACTAAAAGGGAAATATCATAATTGATTCAAAATATTATGATTCAGATCATTTTATACTTAGTATACTAAAATTGCATGACTAATACATAAAATCATATTACTTCTGTATATACATTGGCTTCTATTTAAACAAGATACAAAATGTTAACTAACAGATATGTTAAATTCTGTTTTCGCATCATTCATGTGCATATCTACAAATATGATACATTGTACAACAAATAACCTCTATATCATACAGCGAATTGAACGCCTATCTTAGATACAATTCTCAGCACACAAAATTTGCCTTAAACTAGTGTTTCATCTACAAATGTAAAACAAATACTTATTTTTGTATCATCTACGTATATGAATCACCAGTAATAGATACTTTATTTCAGCAATGAAACCTTAATACCAGCAAGTGATAAAATATCAGTGTTTCTGGGTAGAAACTCAACATTTCAGTATATACAAAGATACTTTATTTTTTAACAATGAAACCTTAATACCAACATTTGATAAAATATCGATGTTTCTAGGTAGAAACTCAACATTTCAATATATACCAAGATACTTTATTTTTCAACAATGTGTTTCATCAACAAATGTAAAATTTATACTCAATATCAACATCAGATAAAACATCAGTGTTTCTGGTAAAAAACTCCAGATTTCAATATATACAATAAAACTATATTTTTCAACCATATCTTTCATCTACAAATTTAAAAGTTAAACTCAAACCCAAACAATTAGTGTTTCTAGCTTAAAACTACAGATTACAATATACACTATATACGTTTATTTTTCAACAATGTCTAAAATTAAAAGCAAAAGAAAGACATACCATGGGTAGTGTTGGTCAGGAAATGGGAGGGGAAACCTTTCTACCCCTTTTCTTTTTAGTTTTTGCATCCTTTGCTTTAGATGATGACCCCACTTCCGTTTTCGATTTTCTCTTGGTAGAAGTTAGATTCGCCATTAATGTTGTTGCATGCAAGCTTTTAGACCTCTGTTCAGTTGGGGTGTTCAGATTCAAAAATTTGTTCATTGTTAGGTGTTATTAATTGGGAAATCCCAATATTAAAAGACGGATGATCCACTGTGACAAATAATCCAAAATCGATTGAAACAAAAATTGAATTTGAAAGAAAAATGAAAAAGAAGATAATACCTATTTTGAACTTTGGGACTGTTGAATCGTTTGAAAATCCAATTGCTTTGAAAGCGATAATTGATTTGGTAGTGGAAAGATTATAGGCGAGATTTTGGGAGTGAGGAAGATAAGTTTGGTTTCTTTCATAATTAAGTATCCGGAAAAGAGGAATTGGGGAAAAGTAGGGATTTTTGGATTTTTATGAAAGAGAAGGGATTAATTGATAATAGGTAAACATATGTAGTGTACTTCAGTAATTTTGGCTAAATTAATTGACGAAAGGATATATATCCGTCTTGGTGTCAACATTATTCTTCGAGATAACTAATTAGATGGGCCAAATTTTTTTTGGAAAACCTAACCTGTTAACATAGCTAATGTGGCCCAACCTTTAGTAAAGTCTTGATTATACAGTCATTTGTACATGTTCTCACTTTTAGACAAATTATTATTTAGAAACATAGTCAGTTTTATAACGTATTTAAAGTCTAACCACCAAATTTTAAATTTACTTGAAATTTTAAAATTTGATAGAACTTCAAAACTTCGAATCTGAAACTAGGCTTCACTAGTTCGCAATTTCAGAGTTTTGAATTGAAGTTGATATGTATAGTTTCAAATTAGCGTGTTTCTCTCTTTCACGTTCTTAAGAAAATATTAATCAAGAGATTTTTAACTATTTATCTTTAATTATGTCTTAAGATATAAAATCTCTATATATAATCCATTTGGAAATATAGAAATTCGAGGAAACAAGCTGGTTGTTCCAAGAACAACATATGTTTCTCCACTTTCTTCCGGAAGATTGTAGATATATCTTGTAAATGCAAGATATTCTTCCTCTTTTGGATGTTGTTTTCCAACCTGAAAAGATGAAAAAACTTTTTTTCCCGCAAGAACTTTGTTAGAGCTGCTTTCTGGTTTCCCAGAGATAATTCTTTCAGCTATTGCTGAGGACGCGCTTTTTTCTTCCTTAGAGGAAGTAGCATCTTTTAGTTTTTCATTTGCTCGGCTTTTTCTTTCGTCCTTAGACTTAGATTTCGGCATCTCCGTGCTTACCGTCGAAATGTTTTTGGCACTAGGTGCTAGTGCAACATCTCCTGCCACTTTGTTGGGAGTAACATTCCCTTTTGAATTTGAATTTCGTTTCGGACAAACATCCTAATGTTCACATAAGAGTAAAAATTCACTCATATTTTATGCTTGTTCAGTACTGAGCTGATTAATCTCGTACTGCATCATTCTTGCTTGTTCTGACAAGCTTGCTAATTCATCTCGAATTTTAAATAATTTATTGATTTTGTCATCTATGGACTTATCCACATTCTACATTCTTTCATATATCCTGTTGACCAGGATTTGCGTCAAATTGTCCATATTGGACGTTTCTTGAACCGGTAATAAACACATTTGCCTTCAGCATATTGTTGTACTGATTTTACCAATTGTGATGGTAATTGAGATAACTCTAGGTATGGAAAGCAAAGACTTGCAGTTATATATTCCAACGATTAATTACATCACCGTGGAAAAATTAAAAAAATTTAACGTCAAAGCCACAGGAGTTGACAAAGAAATTACCCCATTTAAACAAAAAATGGATCCAAACTAGAAGAGCGTTGGAAATTAAAGCATTGTATTTTATTCTCAAATGATTTTATGATGAAGATTACAAAGTATTGGATAATACATCTACTTGGGTTTTATTAACCAAGGGAAGAACTAAGTATGTCATTGACAGGGTATGCGGAATTTCAAACAAGTCATGATGTATAAAGAACATGTCTTTTTAATATGGCTTTATATATATATCTATGTCATCTCCCCGTAATTAAAGTGTTTATAGTCTTCAAAAGTAATTACTATTGGGAGTAAAATGAAAAAAATTAAGAATTGTGTATTGAGTTGAGACACAATTTTAAAAAAAGGATGATTGATGATTTGAGATGGAGGAAATATGTTTTAGTTACTATTTAAAGTTAAAAATTATATTTTAACAATAATTTCTCAAATACTTATCGAAGATCTCATCAAATTGTTTGACTTTCATACTTCAAAATTCAAATAAGGTCATATAAATTAAAACATAGAAAATTAGAAATTAATAAAATTTAAGTTCTATACATTATTGATATAAAAATAAATCATAAAAATTGGGTTATTTATAAGATAACGTACTCATAATCTTTTACATAATAAGCATTAATTGATAGTATGTTAAATATATACTCACAACTAACTTGCTTTCACAACACTAATAAAGCCAAAAATAGCAAAAATAATTTAAAAAATTACGGATATTTGGTTGGGAACAAGTTATCTCATGATTAATTATTCTAAGATAAATTTATCACACCATGTATATAGGGTAACTTATCCCATCGATATGGTATAAATAGTGGATAAATTATTCAAAATATGTCAACCAAAGCAGATACCAACATTTTATCCCTAAACTATTTTTTTTACCAAAATTATTTATTTTTATCCCTTATAGAATACGAGAAGAGTACAAAAACTATAGAAATAGGATTTGAATAGAATTTTTGTGGTGATACGACTGAGTTGCAAAGTCAAAAGGTAAGCGTGCTATACATGGAATGGAAGAGCACTCAAACCAAAACAAAAGCTAGAAGATACATTTGTCATTCAAAGCTTATATTTCAAGAAAAAGTAGTGTCAAAAATCTCCATTGCAAATTGCCCCCACTCCCACTAATAATATTGTCTAGCTATACACATGAAAAGGAATTTGAATAGTAGGTGAGTTAGTGGGTATAGCTACGTGTGGTCTTCATGCATTGGATTGTAGGGCATTCCTCAAAATCCTAAGTCTCGGTGGTGACGGAGACAGAATTTTCATTAAAAAAAATTAATCATTTGATGTATATAGTGAAATTTCAAACGAAGAGGGTTTAGATGAACTCCCTTTCACCCCTTTACTCCACCCTAATGTTCAAGCAGTGGTTGAATCAAGATTTTCATTAAGAAGGTTTAAAATATGAAAAAGTAGACACACAAACTAGCCGGAGGTATTTAATATCTATACTATATAGTATATAAAAATAATAATTTTAATCATGTGTAAATATTATATTTTCCCACTGATGAATTTGGATGAACCTCCTGGACTCAAGTTAGCTCCACCCTATGTCCAAGTTAGCTGGAGTTTGAATTTGTTATTTATACTTAACTAGTAAATGTTTTAATTCAAATACAAAAGTTAAAACTAGTGTTATTGAGTTCGAATAAACTCATAAAGATTCTGGATTTTAACTTAGTATGTTCGATTTTTAATTGTTAATTTATCATTAAATTTTATTGTACCTTTAGAATTTGGGTTCGGAGCTTGATATTCATTGAAATTTTAGTATTTACTTTTTCCATTTTATATTACTTATCTATTTATTATTTTATATGTTTCTTAAGAATTCATAAATAAGAAGAATATTTTTTTACTAATTTACCCTTTAAGTATTTTTAATGCACTCTAAATTTGGAATGATTTTTTTTAATAATATAGACAACTAATCTGAACGGAGAAAGTATAGAAATAAAGAAAACATGATGGAATAATTTCTTTTACCTACCGATCACTACATAAGAGAACCTTAATTGTAAGATGTTTAGGTTTGATTAAACACCTAATTTAATATAAGAGCAATGCATTAAACTTATCATATGATCGAATGACACGTTCATATTAGATTAGGTAAAGATTATTGCATGATCTAATGCATATGGGAGTCACTAAAATTTGTAATCAAATGAGAACAGAATGACATTAGGAATATTTTGTCTCAATTTGATTAGCTTGCCCCACTATCCTTTGTTGGTTTTTTTTTTCTAATAAGATTATTTAAGCTAATACACCTAATACTCATATTGTCTCAATTTATGTGACATTATTTACTTTGACATGAAATTAAAAAGAAAGTTTTTGAAATTTATAGACTAAAACTCGTATTGGTCATTTATGTCATTATGTGGTTGTAAATCATTTCATTTGAGGTAAAACTAAGATTTTAAAGTTTTGTTATTTTTAATTATAGAAATATGACATTCTTTTTTGAACGGACTAAGAAAAAGAAGTAACTTTTTATACTATTCATAAATTTTAACCTGCGATAGCATGTTATTAGTCACTACTTATCTTTGCAATTATATTTTAAGTAAATGCTTATCATTAAAATTTACTAATAATTATATATGTTTGAGTTTAAGTTATATACACATTTAATGCAAGAATTTTTTTAATTACTTGATCAGATCACCAATGTACCCATCATGGTATGTAATTTGCCTAATATATTTTCAAGATTATAAATCTCATATTTTATATAAAATTTAAACTCATTTTAAAACCCTCCAAGTCAAAAGTGGGAGCAAACTGTACTTGTGATAATGGGATGATTTTGCATGATAAGTTGATCTTGATAATATATACTATCATCACCAACACCACTATAATATCCCAAGTCAACACGTTCATATTTTTTCAGTCTTCCATTATAATATTACTCCTTCCGTATATTTTTACTTGTTCACTTGATCATGACACATCCCTTACGAAGCAATAAATAAAAGGATAATTATACTAAATCGCCATTTTGAATATAATAATTTCATTGCTTTGGATAATAGTTATAGTTAATATTAAACGTAAAATAGACACAAAATAATAAATTATCTCTTGATTTTTTAAACCGGACGAATAAAGCATAATTGAGTAAAGATGGACGGAGGGATTACTTCAGAAGCTACTAGAAAGCCATGCAAATTCTATAAATAGGATACTCCTAAATAACCACATTCCTCACTACCATAATTAGCATTTCATTTCATTTTCTCCTAAAGCTAAGTGCTACGTAACACATTTCATATACAAAAAATTGCATAAAGATAATACTAAGGAAGTAATATACAATTATCATATGGCTCATTCTAAGCTTATAGCAGCTGCATTGTTGATTTTACTCTTTGTTGATCTTGCCTTTTGTGCAAGATTAGGAAAGACGGTAAACGGTGGTGGTGGAGGAGGTGGAGGAAGAGGTGGTGGTGGAGGGTTAGGTGGGTCAGGTTCGGGATATGGTTCAGGGTATGGTTCAGGGGAAGGCTCGGGATATGGTGAGGGTGATGGAGTGCTTGGACGTGGTGGAGGAGGTGGCAGTGGAGGTGGTGGTGGAGGAGGAAATTCGGGGAGGGGTAGTGGTTCTGGATATGGGTCGGGATATGGATCAGGGTACGGGTCAGGTGAAGGAGTAGGTAAGGATGGAGGTGGCGGAGGGGGTGGTGGTCGTGGTGGAGGAGGAGGTGGTGGTGGTGGCAATGGAAATAATGGTTCAGGATATGGTTCGGGTTATGGAAGTGGAAGTGGCTCCGGGTATGGAAGTGGTGGTGGAAGATCAGGAGGAGGTGGCGGAGGCGGTGGTGGTGGTGGTGGTGGAGGCGGCGGTGGTGAAAATGGCAATGGTTCAGGGTATGGTAGTGGCTCAGGTTATGGATCAGGATATGGTGGAGGAAATGGAGGTGATGAACCTTGAACTATTGAAATGAAGTTCATGTATACATAAATTTGATATATTTGGTATTTGCATTATTTATTATATGGAATAAATTGCGGTTTAACCACCTTTATCCATGTGGTGGTGAACTTTGCTTTGTTTGTGTATGTAATCAAATTTTAATATATGCTATATTAGTAACTTACCAAGTAGTAGAGATTTCCCAACCTCTACTATGAGTCCGCAGCTCGCCCAGAAGAAGTTAGATCCATCACTATAGATTTGTCAATCCCGAGCTTGGCCAAGGACATACTAAGACTAAGATGAATCATCTCATCGTACTGTATAAGCTCTTTCAGTAAGGAAGGAATAAATATTTTGTATGTAACAGACCATAAGAGAACTTCAAAAATTGTGAACTGAGTACTAGCATTGATAATTACGACTGTATAGAACGGTATATATTCAGTCAACTGAATCAATTGCGAAAACTATAGCTTTGCCTCCAAATATTCCTTAAATGTACTTAATTTATGCTTCCCCCTTCACAGATGGAATGTGTTCTCCAGCCATGGATATCAGCATTTCACAAATTCATTCTCTAGAAATGTCAACACAGATCCAATATCACCATATGTATATGAAATTCGGTATCCATTAAGAAAACGTCAAAAAAGAATAGTTAGAAATACAAGTTCGGATCACCTCACAGAAACAGTAGCTATTTTCTGAGATATCATGGACTCTGCTGTGCGGATTGCTCTTTGTGATCCAGTTATAGTTACCTTCCTGCAAAACGCCGCAAAAGCTTTATAAATGCAATCTCTGTGTTTTTGTAGTTCAACCTGACAAGTGAAACAACAATGCCAGGATGGTATACCTGTCGGAAGTACCGGACAAGAAATCACCCCTATCTGATATCTTTATTCTGGCACCACTAAGCTGCAACGAAAGCAAAGACTTAGTACATATAAAAACCAGGGAAAATTGTAACTTCTTCACACACCTGACTGATCTCTATTATGCTCCTCCCATTACGGCCAAGGACTAGTCCAACATGCTCATCCGCAACACCAATAGTCAAGGAATTGTCCCCGACTTCCGGTGGTGCCACCTGAGTAAAGAGGAATAGGATATCAAAAAAGAAAAAGCAGAACGCATCTAGAAACAGGATAATACTGTATAGTCAAAAGCTTCAAGCCAAGCAGGAAGTAAGAATTAGTTGTTTGGGGGTAAAAACAGGGTTACTAAATGCTAGCAGAGAGTCACAAGCATTAGGGATACCAAGATATATTTTATTTTATTTTTACTTTGGGGCTGAAGATAAAATATTGTCCTTAGTAAGAAGAGAATGAACCTTGTTCTGCTGTCGGTTATTCGGATATCTTCCTCCAACTCTGTTTGGTGGTCCATATCCATAGTTCATTCCGACATATACAGCTGAGAAAATTAGAGATGGCAGAATAAAATTCAAATCAGATGAGAGTTTGACTCGGAATATACTTCATTCGAGTAACTGCTTAAACCAAATATTCTGAAAGCAATAGCAGGGTTATTCCAATTAAAAATTATATCACATCCAATCAGTCTATACAATGCTCCACTATGTCAACCACTACAACAATTCCTAAAATGTACTCTGGGAGTCTTGGTAGCTGCATACGACATTACAAGAGAGACTGGATTATCAATATTTAGAAAGCAATGCGGCCAAGAAACAGATACTGTTGTCCTCTTCATACAGCAATTCTCTAATTTGTATATTTTAGACTGAGATCTCTAGGAAGTAATACTCAGAATTTGCACAAGCACAGACAAAAATCAAGACACAGGAGCAGGTCTTATCCATCCTGAGCTAATTCAGTTAAAGCAGGTACTACAAATTAGTATATTTGAATCATACCTGCATACTGGAATGGTGCATTCATGGACTGCATGTAATGAGGGTCTTCTGCTAACTTGAATAAAATCAATTCAATTGCCCGCATCTGCTCTTCTAGAGTACCAGTCACTGTAACTATCCTATCATGCAGTCCAGGGAAGTTGTAATCCTGAGGAGATATTTTTATGCCAGCCCGAGAATCTTCAATAAATGACCTGAACAGGAAAATTTCCCACAGTCAATACTATATTTCTTCAACCATAAAATTAAAATAACATATATATCCAACCATCTCATTCTGCATGAAAATTATTTTTCAAATTCCCTTCTATAATTAATTTAGGAGTACAATCCACAAATAGATGCCCATACTAAATTTATTGAGTCACAATACCACCAAATATTTATTCTTTTTTCTGTAACCGAGAAATCACAAAGGCCAAACTCAGTGGATAATTATATATACTCCTGACATATGTAACTACAGACATAAACCTCCTTATGGTTATGGAATAAGGTGAAAATTAACTTTTCCTTCCAAACAAATAACAAGTGAGTATCACACTTAAAATGACAGCGGACTTTGGTTCTAAGCCTTTTTTCCATAAAAAACACCACCACTTTGGATCAAAATAACCTCCTTCATGACTTCATTCAATAAATGACAAAGACGAGAAAATTGCCAAAGGAAGAATTCTAAAAGATGAAATAGAAAATAAGATCCATCATGTCACCGCTCTTTGTATTTCACTGGCTAGGAAGAACACTTGATCTTACCCAAAAGTCCCAAAAAGATGCACTAGCTACGAAGAACAAGAGGAAGAATAACGTAGAAAAAAGGAAATGGAGGAAGGCAAAAAAATTTGGAAAACAAAAAGGATAAGAAATGAATGTAGAGTACTTCGTCTAAAAAAAAGAATCTTATGATGAGGTCACTGCCTGTTTGTATCACAGTATACATGAGAATAATTTTTTTGGCTTTCTACTGACTAATAAATTTTAGGGAATGACAATGAATTGTTCTTTCACATTTAGAGTTCTTTCCTGCCAAAGGAAGAAGAAAAGGAACCAAATAATACATAGCTTTTGCAAACCAGATAATAGGCTGCTGAAACAGCACACATTGATTATGACTACAATACTGCCAACGGTATCAATGAGTTTGAAAGTAGGAATTTACCCTTGAAAAAAATCATATAAATCGTCTCTTCTGTTTGTTAAGTTTCAACCCAACCAAATTGTGTCGGGTTATTAGTTATTACTGATACATAGGAGTTGCTTCCACAAGAAGAATATCAAAGTATAATGGTTCAACATTTCATTCAACGATTAATGGATAACAGGAGAACAGAGTATTTACCGAACATAGAGATGTAAATTCAGTTGCAATCTTGATAATGCCAAAGTCATTATTGTCAACCAAATAACCATGTGGAAGAGTAGAAAAGTTTCGACTATAAAGCATTTCTTTAATTCTCATACAGAACAATTGTTTCAGTTTAATTCAGACAAAAAACAATTATTTCAGTCAAATTGAATTTTTGCTACAAAAAATTGAATTTGTAGTACTCAACAAGAGCATTCTCAACAGTCAACACCACGAGGTCATCTGGTAGGGTGTATAAGAATAATATTAAATAAGGTGCATTAGTAATGCTTGGATTAGTAATCATGAGATTAGTTTATACTGAATAGGGTGTATTAGTACCCAAAAAAAAAGTTATGTTGATATTAGTCATGTTAGTATTATTTTTTATTGACGGTTTGATTTGTTGTATTAAATGAATAGGGTGTATTATAATAGGAATAGTACTAAGTAGGATGTTTTCTAATAGGAACACCGTATTGTTAATGTGATGGTTTACTATGTATAAAAATAGTACTGAATAGGGTGCGTATTAGTTATACATTGTTTGAGAACACTACCAAAGAGATTAATTAATGACAAAGCTAATATATGTATTATTTTCTCTAATACCTCCTACCTAACAACCCCTAAGTGTATATAGAATGAAAACCCCCACCTTTAGCTTAATATAAGAAGAGAATCAACTATAACATAGCATTCAGAGCCTAGGCATGGTCTGAACTCCGGTCAGCACCCTAAAATCCTCAACTTCATTAATTGCTTAGGACGATGAAATTAATAGAAATGGAACATGGTAAAATATTGACAGACAACTTTATAACATCACTTTCCTGTGTTACACATTGAGGACAACTTTGGTCATGGAAGAGGTAATCAAGACGTTAACCTAGAGAGCCGTGCACCAGTTATAAAGAAAATAAGCTAAACATTCAGGTTGGACAAGGAGCTTAGTCAAATCAACAAGAAGCATTGAACAAAAGTTTCTGATGGCATACATATATTTCAGTTGAAAGGGGTTACAAACTGGTATCCAGAGATTGCATGAACAGCACACTTGATCATTTTACAGACCAAAAACTCAAGAGACAAATCATGAACATTTAACTTGTCATAATGAAGTCAAGAGAATCATTCCAGCACAAGGATATACCATTTCAACATACATCTTCCATAACTTTATAACCAAGAGCAGAAAGAATATTCAGATTCATTACGCAAGATAAGCAAGTCAATGTTACAATACTCAAATTGCAGGTCATTTGCTTGGTTGATTGTCTGATATGTTAGAATGAGTGGAACTTGCAAAGGTAATGTAGGAAAAGAAACATATAGTGAGTAGAATTCATACTTTATTGTGGCTCCTCCTTTCCCAATTATTCCACCACAAGAGCTGTTGGGCACAACTAATCTAAATTTTGAGTGTGGATCCACTTCGCCACCATCTTCAGCATAAAACTGATTTGGAAGAAGATAGCGCTTCAATTTAAATATCAAGAAAGTATACGAAACAGGATTTGGACATGAGATTACCTCATCCATCAATTTACCAAGAATAAGATCGACTGCCTTGAGTATGTCATCAAGAAACCCAGAAACCATTACAATTCTATCTGGTGTTCCAGGGAAAACTTCATAGTTGCGCGACAACTGAATTCTAGCCCCAGAACGAGACTGAAACTCAGTGATAGTTGAACCACCTTTTCCAATAATTGAACCAGCTTCAGCATTTGACAGAAGGAATTTGACATAAGTTGCCTTCTCCTCATGGTCTGGGAATAAGACAAACATAAAAAGGAGCAACATAAGACTTATGCTGAGCACCTCAGCAAAAACGCCTTAAAAGGTGATATTCTGAGTTAATGATTTTCAACAATAATTGCAAAACAAAATGAACAAACTTCTTGAACAAAATAAAAATATTTATTCTATCCATAATTGCCCATCTTATCATACTAAGTAGCTTTGCTGGCTAACCCTCCAATAATGAGAAGAAAATTTGGAGCGTCATTTCTCAACTGTCAAATGCAGCATGATAGATATATTCGCAATGCAGAGTACAAAAACCTAAAGATTCCAGTGATTAAGTCAACCAGTAACATCAACATAGTGTATATGCACATTGGTGAACTACAAAGTTATAGAATAAGAAAGAAACAGCATTTGACAAAGTCATTTAATTGGTAAAGCTGCAGTTGATAAAGACATTTCCTTTTGCTCCATATGGATAAGAATGGAAATACTGAAATAAGATTTGCACCCATTCAATTTCTGATGTGGTTCCTCAGATGTTACGAGAATTGGTGCTGCTTTCAGGGTGAAATACTCCCACATAGAAAAAAATTTGCTCCAGACTTCCATATAATGTTTTAGAGAGGCTAACAAGGAGTAGAAACCTCATAAACTGATATAGATCAAATTTTTTAACCTTCTGTACAGGGGCTTTCTTGGACACTATTGATATACAACATTCGTCTCAAAAAAACAGGAGAGCAAAGATTTTTCACCAAAGAACAATTTCCGCACTTAAAGGAAGCATTTACCCTTTTATGCAGGTAAATAGTTGGCAATGGTTGAATAATAAGGCTCGGGTTACTCTGGTACAGAATTAGATGTGAAACACGCCATTGAGTGATTACGCACCTTCTCTATTAGAATGTCTAGAGGAGAAAACTTCCCCTCCACCTATAATGTCACGTGACTGAGAGACAGCATCAAAGTGTTTGAATTTCGCAATTAGGTAAGATCATCAAAAGAACAGCAGCTCAACTTTCAAAGTACAAAGGCTTCAATGAATGAATGAATGAAGCTCTGTGAGATAAAATGAGTAGTGGCTAGGATAGCGTTACTACAGAAAGAATGTTACAATACTATTGTGAAAGTTGAAGCATTTTGTGTTTTGTGTGTGTGAGTGTGTCTAATGTCCTTACAGAGAATTTACATGAGGGCCATGAGGCTATGGATAAGATCAAGGACTGTATCCAATAGAAACTTCTAAATCCATAGGCACCTAAAAATGCCTACACGGTAACTACCACAACTAAGTTAAGTATATATCATTTCGAGGCATCAACAAGCACACACACAGAAAATCAGAAATGAATCAATGATAGCAAGCAACAACATCTGTTTGTGATCTCAGATTTACTCCACAATAGGCAATACTGAAGTTTCATCTCGAATAATTCACCTCACAAACAGCAAATTTCTTCCATTACCAATTTCACATGCATTTACACAAACGCATTTGCCATCATTAAACCAAACACCTTATTATTAACCCACAAAGAGTCCGCAAAATCACCATATGTCCACTATCCTTAGGGTTTAAAACGACAATACAATACCTATAGAAATATCAGCTCAAAACCTGCTCACATTAAAATTTTCACATTGTTCAAATTTCGAAATAGTAGGCGGATCAAACATTTCTAAAACCGCATTATCAGAAAACTCAGACAAAAAAATATTTTTTTAAAAAAACTACAACAGATATCAGATCCTGAGCTAATTATTTTCACACTACAACAATACATGGAAAATTCTGAAAATTAATCAATTAGAGAGATGTAAATAAAACCTTGAGGAGGAGGAGGCGGAGATTTGCGAGGAGAAGATTGCTCGAGCTGACTTTCAGTAGATGAATTGTAGTTCGTTTCAGCTCCTCCTTCCATTGCCATTTCCGGTGCGTATTAATCAATGTTTTTGCAGAGCGAATAGAGATGTGTAGAGAGAGAAATCGAAACCGAGTCAAAGCAATTGCAGTTGCAGAGAGAGAATGAGAACCAGATGAGATTTGTGAAGAAGATGAAGATTTTTTTTCTCAGGAGGAGGAAATGGAAAGAGTGTGGAAGTTAGCATGTGCTATAAGAAGAAGTGAGGGGGGAATGGGATGAAGAAGAAATCTTTCTTCTCTCCTGCTTTTAAGTTTCGGAATTGGTAAAGTTATTGTCACGTGATCAAATTTTCGTAGGAATACAAAAGAGCTCTATTCTATTTTCAACTCTCCTAATTAATAAAATTATTGCCATATGATGGATGATTTTCGTAGAAATACAAAATAGCTATTTTATGTTTTTAACTCTCGTAATTAATAAAGTTATTGTCATATGATCGAATTTTCATAGAAATACAAAATAAGAGCGTATTTGGTTTAGTTAATTGATTGCGTTAATATTTCTAAATTATAAATTTTACCTTTATTTTTATTTATTAAGAACATCTAAATCTTTTTGGGTCTCGCACTATAATAAACCTTTGTAGTTTGATTCTTCTTTGAACCTCTCGTGCATAATGAGAATTTGAATATATCGGATTGCGTTTTACTCTCTTTTTTTCTTATTATGAAAAATGTAAAAAAAATTAGTATCTAACATTTGAAATTTATTGATTAATCTAAAATTATGTATGTTTAAAGATAGATATTTAATCTTTGAAAAGTTTTCTTCTACATATATAGAGTAATAATTTATTTGTCGTGAGGAGTGAATTCAAAGTTTTATGTACGAGATTCTAATAAATTTTATGCATACTTTATACATGTATTTAAAAATTATAAATATTTGATTATGAATTTAATTATCATTATA
Source organism: Solanum acaule (assembly GCA_036250505.1). NCBI lineage: Eukaryota > Viridiplantae > Streptophyta > Magnoliopsida > Solanales > Solanaceae > Solanum > Solanum acaule. The sequence goes on along the minus strand of JAJOOR010010565.1, from coordinate 393 downwards.
GATTAATTAAAATGATCGTAAAATATCATAAAATTCAAATTCTCAATATGGATAGTATGAAAAATAGAGTAATATGTATAAATATTGTACGTAAATATAATTACACAATTAGTTTAAATAAATTAAACTAATATTCTTTTGTGTTTGATTTTTAGTTTTTACAAAGGAAAAAAAGTAGTTAAAGAGATAAATTGGAGGGATAAGGGTCTGAAAAATACCTCAACTTTGGTCGAATTTGTTGTTGCGATACTAAACTTTCATGAGGACCTATTACCTCCCTAGACTATTTAATAGTGTATTTTTTACCCCCTGAACTATTTAATAGTGTATTTTAAAGGTATATATGTGCCCACGTGGACACATTACTATTTATAATTTTGCATTATTTTTTAT
>JAJOOR010010564.1:0-29267 GCA_036250505.1 Solanum acaule | reverse complement strand
TATTAGAAGTCCTCCTTTGCTGCAATAGGCCAACAACATTAGTCTTAAGAATGACAAAAAGCTTAAAAGTTGTTTACCTACAAGTTTGAATTGTTTTTTTTCATTGATGTCATTAGTGACATCAAATGGGCAGATTTTTCCTTATAAATAGAGCACTTATGCTCATTTGTAAGGACACACCAAAATAGAGAAGCAATAAAGAATAGAGAAAGTAATCCACAAGTTATTTCTTAGTTTGTGAGAAAATAGTGTGGAAGTCATATTATTGTGAGTTGTAAGAAATAAAAGAGTGTTGAGTAGTAGTCTTTTGACATGTAACGACCTGTTCCTATCATTATAGAAAAGCGAACGGGGAAAAATTTAAGCCGGAAAACTTTTTCGTAGTAACTTGAGATTTTCCAACCTAGCCCAGATTCGGACGAAATCAGAATCAGTAAAGTCTAGGGAAATGTGGTAACAATTGGGTGATCTAATTATGATTTTAATTACATGCATGGATAGCTAAGACATTAAGGAGCCCATACAACTTTACGGAATTGAATTCGGGCGAGTAGAACTAATTGATCTTAGCGTGAACGGATATTTTTTTGAGTGTCATTGGTTGAAGGTGTGTTGTGAAATGGGGGTTTTAGAATTCTTTATTTAACTCTTTATTCTGTGCAAGCCGTTATGGCAAAATTTTGTGCCGCCAAGGCAGGGCTGTTGTGGCGGGACAGTAACGATTTAAGTGGGAAATAAACTCCAAAACGTCTTTATTCTGCAATTTTCATTCTTGAGAGTAAGGAGACGAACCCCAGACATTTCTTGACAGTTTTCCACCATTCTTAAGGCTAAAGGTAAGGTTTTATCTCCCGAATCCATTTTTCGATCTGTAGAACGTAATCTAATGGGTAATTATCGATGGGGGAGGGTTTTGATATGTAAATTATGGTGGAAAAAGCCCTAATCTGGGTATGGGGGATCATGGGTTTGATCTAAATTTGATAGAATTGTTGGTAATTCGAGTAATTAAGTCTTGTTTATTGATCCTAGTATTATATTGATTGTTTGTAGACCAAGAACAAGCGGAACGAATCCGAAAAGGGAAGAATCAAGGTTCTTAGGGGATTCAAGCTTGTTTTGAGGTAGGTGATGGTTGTGATTTCATGTTGTGTGATGTATGTTTATTCTTGCTTCATTATAATACGTGTATGTATGTTAATGTTGCATTATTGATCACACTAGTTGTAAATGAGATATATGAATGATAAATGCCATGAATCATTACTTGATTGTATGATTATGAGAATTACTTGTGATTGTGGTTGTGTCTTGTTGAATGGATCAGGTGTTGCGTTCCGACACACTAACTTGGATCGGTTGCTACGTTCCGGCATAAATATAGGATCGTTTGCCATGTTCCGGCATAAACATTGGATTGGGTACCACGTTCGGGTATGCTAACAATTTGGGTTTGGGTGACCATTGACTTGTCATAATTATGTATCTTGAGAAATGTGAAATTGTACGTTGTTCGAAGATGATGCTGATATTGTATATGTTTGGTGTATGCATGTTATTATTATGTTGTATTGACATATATATGTTGCACTTAGTGGGATAGTCGCGTGATCCTACCAGTACACTGTGGTTGTGTACTGCTACTGCACTTGCTCTTTCTTTGTTTAGTATAGGGCATCTTTAGGCGGCTATTGACAGACCTCGCTTAGAAGATCAGTGATCATTCGAATTCAAGGGTGAGCCAGTTCTTCCAGGCTGCCATGAGTTCTCTTTTCTGTTTATGTCCATATTTCAGACTTAGACTAGTACTTTAGTTAGTTTATGTTTAGTTGGGTTGTACCCTTCTTGTTTAGACTTATGGTTTAACTTTAGATGTTTTGGTACATTGACTTTCAGGTTCTAGGCGTTATTTCAGCAATGTTAGTTTGGTTGTTAGACTTTTGTTGGAGTTTATGGGAACTCCCTATCTTTTCTTTAGCATTTAAACTTGCTTCCGTAACCTTAAATGCCTTAGTAGTTTGATTAAGTTGGTTAGCTAATTAGTATAAACTGTTCTCCCACCGGAGGATTAGTGTGGGTGCCAATCACGATGGTCTGGGTCGTGACATGACACTACCAAGTTTTCATCAATATTATTGTATTACTTATTCAGGTATCATATTTACCCCCACTTTATATTTGGTGTCGTTGTTACTCTCTTCCTATTTTTGTTTAGTTTGGACATTATCATGGGTGTGATTATTATTTTTTCCAACAATATGGTATCACAACAATGACAAATAATAGTCCGTTGTTCTTTCAGTACCCCCGTCTCACAAAAGAAAATTATGAAAAATGGTGTCTACGAATGAAAGCCATTCTTGGCTCTCAAGATGTTTGAGACATTGTAGACAAAGGTATACAAAACCCGTTAATGAGGAAACTTTGTCCCCAAATGAAAAGGAGGACTTGTTAAAGACAAGAAAGAAAGATCAACATGCCCTCATTCTCATCCATAAATGTTTGGCTCATGGCATGTTTGAGAAGGTGGCTGATGCAACCACCCTCAAAAGAAGCTTGGGAGATTTTACAAAGTTCTCTCCCATAAATTGATAAAGTAAAACAGATAAAACTTCAAACTCTAAGGGCTGGTTTTCAAGTTTTAAAAATGAAAGAATCTGAATACATTTCAGATTTCTATTAAAGATTGATGGTTGTTTTGAATCAACTAAGAAGATCCGGGGAGGAAGTAGACGATGTGTGTGTGGTTGAAAAGATCCTTCATTCTTTAGCACCTAAATTTAATTATGTGGTGCGTACTATTGAAGATTTTAAAATTTAGACTATATAACGGAAGAGCAATTGAAAGGTTGTTTACAAGCCCACAAAGAAAAAATGAAAAGGAGAAAAGAAGAGCCATTAGAGCAACTTTTAAAAACACAGGCATCCTTCAACGGATTTGAAGGTGAGAAAAGTTATAAAAGAAATGGACAATGGTGAGGCCGTGTAGGTCATGGAGGCCGTGGAAGAGGAAGAAGTTATATAAAAAAATTCAACCATGAGGATAAAAGTCACTAGTCACTTAGAGGTCGTGGTTGTGGTCAATGTGGAGGTAGAGGATGTGGAGCCTATCAAGTTAACAATAAAATGAGGTATGAAAAATTCAAAATTGAGTGTTATAACTGTCATAAAATTGGACAATACTCTTGGAAATGTCGTAGTGATATTGAAGAGAAAGTTAATATTGTTGACAACAACAAAGAAGAAGATGAGTCAACATTGTTATTAGCACTCAAAGAAGAAAATACAGATGATTTCAGTTCATGGTATCTTGACAATGAAGCAAGCAATCATATGTGTGGCCACAAAGGCAAGTTTGTGGAGATAAAAGAAGACGGTGAAAGGTAATGTGTCTTTTGGAGATACCTAAAAGATCTAAATTGAAAGGACAGGTACAATTCTGATATTCTGTAAAGATGGTGGCCATAAATTGATTAACAATATATATTATGTGCCAAAATTGAAAAGTAATATTTTGAGTTTAGGTCAACTTCTTGAAAAGGGATATGATATTCATATGAAAAATATACATCTTTGGCTTAGAGATTCAAGTAACAACTTAATTGCTAAAGTGCATATGGCAAATAATGGGTTGTTTCCTTTGAATCTTAAAATCATCGATGCAACGTGTTTGAAGGCTAATGTACAAGATGACTCATAGTGTTGACATATGCGATTTGGGGACTTGAACTTTGAAGCACTAAAATCAATGTGAGACAAGAACATGGTTGATGAGATTTCATCAATCAACCATCCAAATCAGTTGTGTGAAGCTTCTTTTCTTGGAAAACATGCAAGGAAGATTTTTCCAAAGGAGACTACATCAAGAACAAGTAAGCCACTTAAACTTGTAAACACCGATGTGTGTGGCCTAATCGATCCATCTTTTTTTTGGTAAAAGTAAATACTTTTTGCTCTTTATTGACGATTTCAGTAAAAAGACTTGGGTATATTTCTTGAAGTAAAAATTTGAAGTTTTTGTTGCTTTTAAAAATTTCAAAGCACTTGTACAAAAAGAAAGTGGCTATGACATAAAAGCATTAAGGTCCGATAGAGGAGGCGAATTCACTTCAAAAGAATTTAACAACTTTTGTCAATTTCATGGAATTCGTTGCCCTCTAATGGTACCTTAATCTCCCCAATAAAATGGAGTTGCATAAAGAAAGAATAGAACAATTCTTAATATGGTTAGATGTATGTTGAAAACTAAATATCTACCAAAACAATTTTGGGCCAAGGCTGTTTCTTGTGAAGTTTATTTGAGTAACAGGTCTCCAACAAAAATTGTATGAGATCAAAGTCCTCAAGAAGCATGGAGCGGAAGAAGGCCAAGTGTCAAGAATTTGAGAATCTTTGGGAGCATAGTCTATTCTCATTTCCCACATCAAAGAGAGAGCTAAACTTGACGATCAGAGTGTAAAGTATGTGTTTATTTGCAATGACGCGAGTTCAAAAGGCTACAAGTTATACAATACGAGCAATAAAAATGTGGTGATGACTCACGATGTTGAATTTAATGAAGAAACAACTTTGAATTGGGAGGCTCCGAAAGAAAGAACATATGAGTTTCTTCCACATTTTGGAAATGAAGAAGAATAGGAGACCATGACACCTGCACAAGATGCAACCCTACCTCCTTTATCAGCAAATGTTGCATCTCCGTCTACTCAAGAGATTTCAAGTGAAAGACCACATAGGATGAGGAGCATCCAAGAACTCTGTAATGACAAAGAAGAAATTACTAATTTTAATTTTTTGTGTTGTCTCTTTGATGATAATGAACCAATGAATTTTGATGAAACTGTTACTGACAAAAGGTGGAGACAATTCATTGAGGAGGAGATTTATTCAATAGAGAAGAACAACACTTGTGAGTTAACAACTCTTCCCAAGGATCATTGAGCAATTGTAGTCAAATGGGTATACAAGGAGAAGAAAAAGGCCCATGGAGAGGTAGAGAGATACAAGGCAAGACTTGTGGCTAAGGGTTACAAACAATGGCATGGCATCAACTACGAGGAAGTCTATGCACCTGTTTCTCGCATGGAGACGATCCGTCTATTGATCTCTTTGGCGGCGCAAATGAAGTGGAAAATTCATCAACTAGATGTCAAATTGGCATTCTTGAATGGATATCTTGAAAAAGAAGTCTATGTTGAGCAACCATTGGGATTGGTGGTAAAAAAATCATGAAGATAAGGTGTTGAAGTTGAATAAAACTTTATATGGGTTGAAGCAAGCTCCACAAGCTTGGAATAGTTGCATTGAAAATTACTTTTAGAACAATGGGTTTACTCGTTGCCTCCATGAATATGCTCTTTACATTAAAGTTCATACTAATGGAGATATTCTGCTTGTTTGTCTTTATGTAGATGATCTCATTCTAACGGGTAACAATTAAGTTTTATTTAAAGCTTTGAAGAAAGCTATGTCCTTTGAGTTTGAGATGATGGACATAGGGTTCATGTAATATTACTTGGACCTAGAATTTAAGCAAACGAAGGAAGTCATCTTCATGTCTCAAGAAAGTTAACAAAGAAGATTTTGAAGAAGTTCAACATGTTCGATTGCAAACGTTTGAACACCCCAATGGAATGTGGAACAAAATTGTCAAAGTTTGATGATGGATAAAAGGTGGACTCCACTCTGTTCAAAAGTCTTGTAGGAAGTCTGAGGTACTTGACATGTACGAGACCAGATATACTCTTTGCAGTTGGAGTAGTAAGTTGCTTCATGGAATCTCCTACCTCCACTTACATGAAGATCGCTAGAAGAATTCTACGTTACCTAAAAGGTATGATTGACGTTGGACTATTTAATTATTCTTCTGATGATTTTAATCTTGTGGAATATTGTGATAGTGATTATGGAGGAGATTTTGATGATAGAGAAAGCACATATGGTTTTGTATTTTTCATGGGTGATTGTGTTATTTCTTGAAGTTCAAAGAAACAATCAATTGTTACTCTCTTGACTTGTGAAGCTGAATATGTGGCAGCGACATCATGTACGTGTCATGCTATTTGGTTGACGAGATTGTTAAAGGAGCTAAATTTGCCGCAACTTGAAGCCATAATAATTTATGTTGATAACAAATATGCGCAAGCACTTGCCAAGATCCAGTGTGTCATGATCGGAGCAAGCACATAGACACAAGGTATCACTTTATCTAAGAATGCATTGCCAAGAATGAGGTAGAGCTCAAGTATGTGAAATCTCATGATCAAGTTGTGGATATCCTTACAAAGCCTCTCAAGTTTGAAGATTTTCAGAGGTTGAGATCAAGGCTTGGAATAAAGAGAAAAAAAATTTAATTAAGAGAAAAATAAAATAATATATATATATTTGAATTCCTCCTTTGCTGCAATATGCCAACAACATCAGTCTTCAATTACGAAAAAATTGCAAGAATGTCAAAAAGCTTAAAAGTTCTTTACCTACAAGTTTGAATTGTTATTTTCCATTGATGTCATTAGTGACATCAAATGGGCAGATTTTTTCGTATAAATAAAGCACTTATGCACATTTGTAAGGACACACCAAAATAGAGAGGCAATAGAGATTAGAGAGAGTAATCCACAAGCTATTTCTTAGTTTGTGAGAAAATAGTGTGGAAGTAATATTTTGTGAGTTGTAAGAAATAAAAGAGTGTTAAGTAGTAGACTTTTTACACTACCAATTTTCATCAATATCATTTATTATTTATCCAGGTATCATATTTACCGCCATTTTAATATTTGGTGTCTGTTTCTCTCTTCCTATTGCTATTTAGTTTGGACAGTATCCTGGGTGTGATTATCATTTTTTCCAACACTAATTGTCGAGTGGTACGGTTGGGGCTTGAAAAATGTTCAACTACAAATAATTAATTACTATAATTTCTTACTATTAAAATAACTAAGAGAAACACAATTAATAAAATTACCTCAAAATTAACAAATGCTTGAAATAAACTAATTAGCATTCAACTACAAACCCAATACAATTGAGACAATCATGATAATTACTACTTACTTAATGGAACCCGTTAAAGCTAAAATAGACTGTATAGTTGTCAGTATGAGGAGTATGGTAGTGCCACAGTTGAAGCTCCTACCCAAGTACTACTAAAATAATTGTGCTTTAAATTTGACTTCATTCCGTTCCATGGTTTTTCACTATATTCAATTGCTTTTATGAATTCTTCTTTGTAATAGAAGTCGGGATACGCTGTGACCCTATTTCCGATATTGTTGAAGAGGCTAGACACATTTTGTCCTCTCCCATCCAATTCACCATGATTCCTTTCTAGCGAAGCAGACTCACATCTTTTTTTGGGTCAACAAGATAATTCATGAAAGTAGCATAGTCACTGAAATATATAGGATCTACATTAGATTATTGTTTCTTATAAGCGATGAGATTTCTCAAGAGGGATTACCATCTTCCACTCTGTTGCATTTTACATAACCATATGCAATTTTTAATAGAATTCCCATGACATAAAAATATGTGTACTAGATGCAGTAACTGTTTGATATTCCCTGCATTATCTCTAAAGAATTCGGGGGTCATTTTTGGTAAGTCAAGAAGAAAGGTAAACGAATTATTCTCCAGTATTGGCAATGGTAATTCATCATCTTTCTTTGTCTTGTGATGAAGCTTGTTAAGGAAAAAGAATGGAAGTTGATTTTCTAGTAATAACAAGTTTTGTAATATGTACATGCGCGATTAGTATTGATAATCATGTCTTCTCCTTTGGGACGCATTTGACAACACTCTCGAATAAACTCAACCACAAAATAACCATCAAGCAACGACATCGGGGAAAATTGACTATCATCTTCTATATCTTTGGAACACTTTAGTGCTACCTCCTTCAGTTTCTGCAATTCACTAATGCAACTTTTCAAATCAAGCGTCTCTTTTCGTTGAAGAAATCGTCACAATGGTTTGTACTTTTCTATTGGATCAAGTTGAGAATTTTTCTTATGGTAAGGACCAATAGAGACCATCTTTTGTGTATAAGCATCTAAATTTGATTCACGTATCCCCATATTTACTTTGAATATGGTACACAATTTAATAGATGAATTATCTAAATCATCAAATATTTTACCAATTCTTTCACTTGTTTCTATTATCTCGATTAAATGATTCTCTTTCCTCCTTTCTATCGGTAACAGAAAAGAGTAAGCAATTTTAAAATGTTTATTATGAGCACTATGCAAAGCAATTACATATCTATCAATACGATCAATTGACTTTGCGATCTAGATCAGATACATTTATCGTTTAAATAGTGGTGTGTGTGTGTGTGTGTATATATATATATATATATTTTATCATTTAACAAATTATGTCTATTTACTTTTTTTGTTAACAGGCCGAATAAAAAAAAAATTAAAATTAATTTTTTATTATCAAAAATAAAATGTGACCTTAAAACTTACCTCACCCATTTTTTAAATCCTCCATACCCACTCAAATAAGTAAATATGAAAGGTGTAAACCCATGGTTAGTAAATGTGTTAGGATTATGAGGTAGATCTAAAATTACATGAAATGAAATACTCAAGGAAAATACAATCTCTTGCAAAATATTACTATATATTTAATTGCCAAAAGAAAAGTGGGTTAATGAAATCAAAATCTAATTTATATAGTTGTGAGAGAGACCTCATCTTTTTCAATAATGTGTGCCATTCATTGTTTCTTTGACAATATTGATAACTGGATAAGAAACAAGTTATTCATGTATTAATTTTAATATAACTTAAATGATGTATGGTAAGTAGGTAGGAAATAAGTTAATTCGTTTATAAAATAAAAAATGATGTCATATATAATAAGTTATGAGGAAATTTATGTCTTATTCTATGTAAGATAAAAAGTAGGATAATAATAGATAAATAACTAAATGTTGAATAATTAATACGTGTAGCTCCTCCCCAGCCAGACATGATAAAAACAAAGAAAAATCAACCCAAAAAATAACAGGGATGGGTAAAATAAAAAATTGCTACAGATCAAGAATCACGATTTGAAAAGGATTTCTCAAAGAATCACTGGTTTAAGGATAACAAACCAAGGAATAGATGTAATAAGGAATAATTATTTGGCTGAGTACGTTTTAATAAATAATTACTGATTTTAATGATATTTTTATTTATTGTCATTTATAGTAATACATAACAATGATATGATAAATCTGTACTTGTATTAAAAATGAATTATGCATGCAATATAAATGTATTATAAGTGTTTAAAATTATATTATGCTTGTCAGATAAGAAATTGACACAATAAATTATAGGCATAATACATAAATATGCCCTTTAACTTAGCTTCAAATCACATTTATGCCCTTCAACTTTCGGTGTGCACAAGTAAACACTTTAATTTGTATAACGTTGCACAAATAGACACACATGTCCTACATGATATCCTACGTGTCATTTTTATCCTATGTGTTGTCTTACGTGTATTATGCCATGCAGGACTCATGTGTCTACTTGTTCAACTTTATACAAGTTTAAGTGCCTACTTGGGCATATCCAAAGTTGAAGGACATAAACGTAAAATGAGGCCAAGTTAAAGGGTACATTTATGTATTATGCCTATATTATAAGTGTGTGATAAATGTACTATTTATCAATAAAACTTGTATTATATGTGTTTTATAGATTGTTAACTGTAATATGTATTAAAACTATAGTCTCTATTATAAATTTATTATAAGTGTCCAATGAAAAAAATTATTACACTACTAAAAAATCGGCGAAAAATGACGGCCAAAAGAGACAGACTGCGTCGCTATTTTGGTGGAAATTGACGAAAAAGTGACACAGTCAAGTTCGTTACCTTTTGGCTCGACACTTTTCAAAAAGTGACGAAGAGTGCCGCAAAAAAGTGACGTACTGCGTAGCTTTCTGTTTTATTAATAAAAATTATTTTCTTGAATAATGTGACGCTGTCCGTCGCTTTTTTATAAAAAAAATAATTTCCAAAATGCAACGCAGTCCATGCTTATTTTTAATTTTTAATTTATAATTTTTATAATCTTGTAAAAGAGACGTCGTCCGTCTTTTTTCTTTAATTTTATTTTTTTTAAAATTTCAAAAAGCGACGCAACCCGTCGCTTTCTTGGAAATTATATTTTGAAAAATCCAGAAAAGCGGTGGACTGGGTCCTTTAGTCCGTCGCTTTTCTGGTTTTTTTATAAAAAAAATAATGTAGAAAAGCAACGGACAAAACCACCTTGTCCGTTGCTTTTTCTACTCTTTTTTTACGACAGAAACTAATCATTTCTACTGCCCACCTGCAAATTCAATTCAATTCAGCCCAATCAAACAAAACACATAATAAACATGCTACACAAAATATAAACAACAAACTTAAATTAACTTTCAAAAATAGATAAATCACAATTTAAAGACTTATAAAATCAATAAGATTTCAAGTACTTCAATTTATATTGTTAATATATATTTATAATTACTTAATAATTATATTTATTATTACTTATATATATTTAGCTAATTTATATACCTAATTAATTAGTTCATAAATAGTACATTTTGTTATAAATTCATTGAATAGTTAATTGTGCATTTGATTTATTCATGAATTAGTTGTATTCATGTATGTATATTTCCAAGGTGACATGAATCTTTGTGGATAACTATGTACCTACTAGTTTGAGCATTTAACATGGTGGCCTTTGGGGTGATATCTCAACACTATAAATAAATATATCATTCACCATTTGTAGGACATACTTGAATAAGAAGAAAAGTTATCTCTTCTATCTACATTTCTTGCCTTCTTCTCTTTAGAATTGTATTATTCTAAGTTTGATTTTATAACACGTTATCAACACGAATATGCTCTATAAATTATAGTACTTCGCAAAAGAATTGTAGTTGAAACACTTGTGAGCAGGAACAAGTTCTATTTATTTTTTCTTGTTACACATTTATATTTTCAAAAGTTCCTCTTATACTAATAATATATTTTAGTAGATATGTTATATGAAGAGGTAGAACATATTGGTTTGTTTTACTTTAAAAATTTTATACATTTGTTTATGATTATACTAACAATTCTTCGTTTTAGAAAAGAATTCAAAAATAAAGAAGTGAATTTTCATGTTGATTTTCTAAGTGTTAATTATGAGGAACTTATTAATGTTTATTATTACTAAAAAGGTGAGAAAACTCTCAAAGTCTTATTTTGAACAATTTTGCTTTTATAACTCTTGTTTTTCATAAAGGCTCATGGCTGAGTTCTATTGATTTGACTTATATGATATTGATTGAAGAGTAAGATGATGGATCCAAGTCTCATCGCACCAAAAAGGGTAAGACATCAGGTTAAAGTCCGGATGAACATAATGAAAAAATGTTTGAGGATAAGATGGTAGATTCAAGTTCTATCGCATCAAGAGGGTAAGACATCAATTTGAGTTTTGATGCACCATGATGATAAGGAAACGGGTCCTAATCTCATAGAATCATGACCTAACACGCCTTATATGGATAAGACATTGAGTTTGAGTCGCAATGCACCATAGGGATGATAAAATGATGACTAAGGCAAAAATAATATATATTTTTTAATGAAAACTCTTGAAATTCATCCCATTGAATTTGCTCCATTCCTTGAAAGGAATGTGGTAGCAATGTGTGATAACTTTGAAACCCGCCATTTGATTTGCTCCATTTTATCGTATGTACGTGGTAGCAATGAATAATAAGTCCAAAAGACGACAAATGATTGAATGTATGAATAAGGGCATGGAGAGACAGAATTATAATAGTCATTGTTGTGGTAATTATAAAAGGAAGAATAACACGAGTTCTTCAAATAGCCCTTCGATTTGTGAAGATAATTTTATCATCAAAATGGTATGAAAGGTCATTGGACACGCGGTTATCGTGTGACCTAATTTGATAAGTTTGTAAATCCTCCATCAAAACAAAGAATATAAAGTGATGGTGCACTTTATCTTTCAAAGTGATGTGGAGGTGGGTCATGTAAATATGTCAAATATAAAGGTATGACATGTATAAATGGTTATGGTCAACTTATGAAGAGATTGTGACTTGTAATAAGCATCATGAATGTTTGCCTATTCTTTAAAGTGAATGTGTCAAAATATTAAGAAGAACATATTCATGTATGGTTGGAAATATGCCACAACTCACCTCTACGGGAAGTTTGGGAGAAGTAAATAAATTTTATTTGACAGAAATGGTCAATCGTGTACGTTTATTATGGTATTTTATGGTGAAATACCAAAATGGAAAAAGAAAAGAAGTAATCCTTGTCTATAAAGTTGTGGTCATGACCAAAATAATATTATTGTGTGGCAATATAAAATTTTTCATTGATTGTGTACCTATGGTATTACAAAAGTAAAGAAAAAAACATCTTTTACTTGTAATAATTTTGAGCATGACAATAATAATATAATTTTCTCCTTGAAGGAGATGTTCACCATATGGATGGTGTCATGGAATTGTACACAAAATTAATTAAAAGTTGTAACGAGTTGTGTTATTATCAGAGAACTAATATTGGGGTTGTAGTAGGTCTCAAAAAAAAACTTTTTAAGTTTCGGATGAATTGAAAAGAAATATTGAGACTATAAATTATGAAAAGATTTAATATCTTCATATTACTACAATCGAAGAGGGTTATAAATATTTATGTAAAAGGTTACCCATTTTTTCCTCTAGTTTGTTGCACACAAACATGGGCATGCCGATGAAACCACATGCAAAAGTAACTATAAGTGTACTTCAATAAAAGATCATTTGGAATGATCGGTTGAACATTCCGATTAATATATGATGCAAAAATAACTGAGAATTCACATAGTTATATATTGAAGAAATAAAATATTCTTCAAGAATTATCTTGTGTTGCTTATTCTCATGATAAAATTATCATTGTACCAGCTTGTCACGATTCGAGCCTACACCCTGGACGTAGCCGACACTCTAGAACCATTGCTGGTTCCTAAGCGAACCCTCATCCTGGATAACTACAAGTGGAAGACTAACTCAAGCATACATAAGCATCAAATTAAAAGAAACTTTTAAAAGCAGTTTACCAAATATCACAACAACGTCGAATATGTTGATTATGAAACATAAGTTTTAAATAAAATATCTGAAACTGAAAGACTCTTCAAAACTGTCTATCTATGAAGCCTCTACTGTATATAGACGAGTGTCGAGATAAGACCCACGACTACTCAAAATGTTAATAATACCAACAACTCATAAAACTGGTGTCCTCCGGAAGCAAGGAGACCTCTCGAAAGCTGACGAGCGGATGAAGTGATCTTAAAAGACTCTTGTTGAGGATCCTAAGAACCCGTATCTGCATCATTAAAAGATGCAGGTCAAATGACATCAGTACATTGAATGTACGAGTATGTAATATAGCTGAATATTAAATAACTGATTGAAATGATGCAATAGATAACAATGTACTCAAGCTGAATGTAAAGAAAAAAGGAGTTAAATCATTTAAAGCTATACAAAATACTTTCTCATCTACGAACTCAACATAGTAAGTGATATATTAAAATACACTTTAACTCTATTGGGAGATTCTCTAACTGACAACCATCACTATGAGCTACATGATGACACAACGTCTCGCCCACACTGCCAGAACTATCTTATACCTTACCGGGATATAGGACACCTCAACTAAGTAAATCCACTAAGCTATGCCTAAAAAGCAATAAGGAATCATCTAAAAAGTATGACCCTTTACCCATGTTGGCATCCATGGTTTATGAAAACTTTAAGTTGTGTGAACTCGTTCTCATATCGGTGCTCAATACTGCTCCCAATAATATATACTCATGCTCATATGTTTAAAAAAATAACTCTTCCTCTGGTTTGATATAATTGTCCAAACTACCCTCTTAAAAGAGGTAACTGTTCTTGAAATATATTTTGAACTCATAACTTATTTAGAAATCAAAGTTTCTCTTTTATCAATGCAAAAATTGATACATTTTGGAATACTTAGTTCCCGTATACTATTGCTTAATTCATACTTAAAAACTCTTTCTCAAAAATATATCAAAACATATTGTGATATGATCATTGATGACTCGGGAAGTGATACTACATAAACATTGATGGCATAACTAGATACCATACTACTTAAACATTGATGGCATACTTGATTGTCATACTAATAATGTTTTAGAAACTCTTTCTCAAAACTCATCTTTACTTCCTCAAAAACTCAGTTTAAAACTCAAGTGTTTACTTTAAAAAACTTCTTAAGATTTATAACTCAATTCATAAGTTTCATGCAGAATTATGGATATGAACGACTCAACTAGGAGATTTTAATAGCAATATGAAAATAAACTCAGTACTCAGAACTCAAGAACTTAGAACTCAACGATACTACTCATCTCAAGAATACTCATATTCATAGGGTTCATGCTGAAATATAGACATGAATGAATCAACTCAAGAATCTTAATACATAACATATAACAATTCAATAATTAGGAATAGAATTTCAAAAAGAAACAGGAATTCAAGAACTCAAAATCAACTTATCTCAAGAATGCTCAAATCTATGGATATAAACCTAAATTACTCTTTCACTGATTTGAAAGTAGATGTACGGCGTGAGGACGAAGTAGTCAAACATTATGATTGTCTTACATACCTGAAAGAACAAGGCTCTTGAAAAATCTTGAAAATAGACTTGATTAGAAGCCTTGAAACCCTAGCAAGAAGGAGAACAATCAAGAAAACCTTTCTTGAGATTCTTGAATTAATTTCTTGAAATCACTATGGCCAAGAATTATGATTTTCATTAATGATTCATAATTGTATGATGGAATTTGAATTGGAAAGAATGAAATTCTTGGAGAAGAACTTACTTTGAAGAGAATCTTGAAAAAGATGGAAAGAATCTTGAATGTAGTCTTCCACTTTGATTTTTTCGTAGGCTTTTTTCTTAGGGAGTCACGAACTGGGAGTACCCCATCTAGATGTAACAAGGCATGCAAGACCCTGAGAGGCCTTATACAAGCCCCTTAGCATATCATAACATAAAGTAATAGAAAATGGTGTGGGAATTTAAAACATTTCAATACAATTGAAGTCTTTATAAAATAAAGCGGAAGTCTAATACAACTGTCTCAAACCATCTAAACAACATGAATAAATCTTGGGACACAACCCATACAATAGTCCACAACATAAAAGAAAGACATAAAGGACAATGGTGGTCAAATCCTCGAACACAATGAGGACTCACCAAATCTTCACTTCCTTGATCAACTATGAACCTAGCCACGAGTGTGAGAATCAATGTCGCCAGACCCTACATTTTATAAGAATGTAGGCAAAGTATGCGTTACTACAAACATATACTAAATATGACGGCTATCATAAACAACATAAACAATGATTAGTCAATATAACCCATAAGCATATTCAATGCATACAAATCATCATCATAATAAGAAAGGAAAACTTCTCAAGCAACCTTACTCATCCTTCGTCAAGACTTGGGCCATCCACCTCTAGTCAAGCTTACCTCATGGAAGGCATTTCAAGCAACAATCCAAACTATTTCAATCTTGATATCATAGTTCTCATTATTCATACTTACTTTTAAAGACATGGATATTCGCCTCTTTTGCTAGCTTATAAAGGCTAATGGGTATTCGCCTCTTGCCTTACTTACAAAGGCTAATGGGTATTCACCTCTTCCCTTACTTACTTTGGGATCATAGGTACTCGCCTCCACAATAACATCATATGACACGGGTACTCATCACCACATCATCTCATAATGAGCATGAGTACTCGCCTCCATGTCCATTCATCATAATAAGAACATGGGGACTCACCTCTTGTTCAATTCTAAGGAGTATGGGAAATCACCTCATATCCTTTCATATGGAGGTCATGGACAGTCGCCTATAGCCTCATCACTTAGATATTTTTTTAGTCTAGATTCATTTTAGGTGAGCAATCCTTTCAATCTAGAATCATTCATGTGAGTAAACATTTAACATTCATACATTCATTATTAAGCAATTAATGTGGGAAGTATCCCTTCCTCAACAATAACATCAATTACCAACAATTCATATCATAAGATTTACTCTCAAAGTCCTAGATTTCATGATCATCATCTATGCTTTATTCTCAAGCAATTCTAGTCATAATTCATCAATCTTATAAGGACAAACCTAACCTACAAAGTTTCCCTTCATGGCCTCAGCCCAACTATATCAATTCTAGGTTAAAATCATTAAATGGGCATGGGTACATGTAATATCATCCTAAAAACATGCATTTCTATCAATTCAATCATAAAAAAACCATAATCCACTCAATTGGATCAACATTCATCATAACCCACAATATCGTAAAAAACCCTAACTAGAATTGGGGAATTCTTCATCAAATAGGGGAAATTCAAGGGG
This sequence comes from Solanum acaule, assembly GCA_036250505.1. Taxonomy (NCBI): domain Eukaryota; kingdom Viridiplantae; phylum Streptophyta; class Magnoliopsida; order Solanales; family Solanaceae; genus Solanum; species Solanum acaule. The sequence continues at coordinate 12,757 of JAJOOR010010564.1, read as the reverse complement.
ACTCCATGGAAGGAAGAATTTAATGGATAAAAAGCCATCATACCTTAGTCACAAAGACCTAACGAGCTTGAAGGTTGGAGACTTGACTTGGCTGTAGGTTCAATTTTGTTCATTCGTCTTCCAACTTCTAGAGAGAGAATATTTGAGAGGAGTTTTGGGAATTCAATTGGGATTTTGAGAGAATGAATTGAATGGGGGATTTCAAGGGTTAAAATTACTTATATAGGTGGTCTAGGAAATGGTAAAATGACACCACTTAATTCTAATTAAAACCAGAAAGTCCCATTATACCCTAAACTTAACAGTCCAGGCTGACCCATGAGACCACATTGATAGGCTGTGGATGGACCTACGGTCCATCCTGGTCAAATGTGGTTTGGGTTCAGAGACTTTGTGGGGACCTACGATACCCCTAACCACAAGTCGTGGTCCCATCGACGGAGCGTGGGTCCTGGTGTGGTTACTGCCCTTGGGGTCCATCTACGGGGCCACCTGTGGGGCGTGGACTCAATCACGAGCCGTGGTTGGTCCTTGTGAGGTGGTACTTGGAGTTCCAATATGTTATGCCCTCTATCTCAAGTTTAGAGTGTTACATAATGTTTGAGAGAGAAGAGAATGATAAATTAATCGATGAAAACCTGATTGATTTGGGTCTTTAAGTAGTTAAGAAATTCATTTAGGATTTTCTTGGAGGAAAAGACAAAAAGACCCTTTTTAATGTTTTCCCGTTGGCTAATTCGTCACTTCACTGTATCAGGTTACTAAAATGGTCAAAATATTTTACTCAAAACTTGGATTGATGCAAAATTGCTGGCGTTGGAAAGAAGATTGAAGTACATTTAATTTTATATGTTATGGGCCACGTAACTCTTTATATTCTAAGAGATAGGGTTGTTTAAAGTTGACCCAAGTAGAATCTTACATCAAAACTTAATCGATAAGGAAACTTTCAACTCAACTTTATGTTGTGGGATTCTAGTGACCTTAAATCATATCTAAATTCATTACGACACTAAAGAATTGACCTCTACATAAATGGGCAATTTAAGAATCACCCGGTACGATCTTATTCACAAATGAAGAATGGTTCGAGTTTTAACTTATGAATTTTTAGGTGTTACACAACTAAAGTTGAGATTGTATCTCCTGAAGTTTCGGAACGTATAAGAAAAAGGTTAATATGGGTCCATTCACCTACCATGTGGACCGTCTGCAGTTATATAATTTTGATAATTATATTTATGTGATGGTCTCATGTGTTTTGATATCCACTTACTGTCACTCCCCAAGCCTACACCCTGGACATGGCTGGCACTCGAAGACCATTGCTGGCCTCAAGCGAACCCTTAGCCTGGCTTACTAACTCAACGGAAGAGTAAACTTATCACATACACATTTATGAAGTAACTAGAATGTTATAAAGGAACATTCAACTGGCCATCAAGGCAAACTCAAGTCTTTAACATATGAAATGAAAAGTAAAGACAATTGAATTAACTAACTGACTGTCTGTCTGACTATGAAGCCTCTAAACAACTGAGATGGACGTCGGGACAGGCCCACGACATCCTAATGAACTAATACTAAAACTGAAAGCAATGAAAAGGAGTCCTCTGGAATGCAAAGAGGCTCACCAACAGACTCTGAACTGCTCACTAGATCAACGATGCGTTGGATGCCGATCCTAATAACCTATGTCTGTATCATAGTAAGATGCAGACCAACTGGCATCAGTACATTAAATGTACAAGTATGTGAGTTGGAATGCTTAACACAACTTAAGCTTGAAAAGAAACTGAAGAACTTACCTGGCTCTACTCAACTCAACATAACTGAACCCATTACAATAAAAAGCAGTTTTTAAACAATTGCAATATAAATAAAAGTTGTTTAAAACATGATGTCAACTCTAGGCGTATGCAAAGGTACACTAAAACTCTGAAATGTATGTAAAAATACAAACAACTGTGTATATAAGAATACAAACAACTTCTGTGGGAGTTTCTCTAACTGACAACCATCACTTAAGAGCTATAGTAATGATACAACGATCTTCCTCACGATGCCAGCGCATCCTATACCTTGCCACATGTATAAGATCTGAACTACTAAATGGATCCACTAGTTTATGCGAAAAAGGATTCATCTAAAATGTATGACCCTTTTCTACCCATGGTGGCTACATGGTTTATGGGGGATGTGGGTTCTTTGAACGGTTCCCCATATCGGTGCTCAATACTACTCCCAATATATGATACTAGCTCTTTATGTTTAAAAACATACTTTTTCAGTGATTTGAGATTAGTGCTCAAAAACATAGCTCAAAAGTTATCTTGGAAATCAAAGTTTCCCCTCTTGCTTCATTTAGAAAGCTATTTCTCTTTTCTGCAAACTAGCTCGAAGGCCCTTTGGAAATCGAGGTTTCCTTTCTTGTTTAAATGTGAAAACATTTTAAACCCTTCGTGAATACATAGTCCCCATATACTTTTGAAGAAATGGACTTCAAACTTTACTCTTTACTCAACTTGAACTTTAAGTCTTAAAAAAAGTTGGAACATTTATAAAAGACTTTTGAAAACTTTGAAGGACTTCCCTTAACTTGACTCTTGACTTTGATATTAACTGCTCTTGACTTGACTCTTAACTGGTCCTTAAATTGTATTATGGATTCAAGGATTGTAATTTGTGATTAGAAAGATCTCATGATGTTTAGGAATGATTTTAGATAGCTAAACATGAGAAAAGACCGAAAATCAATATTTGAGGGTGGGTCCGCGACGCGGAAAAGCTTTTAAAATTTAGTTTCGAAAATGAGTTTTGAGGCAGAAGACTTCGTTATGCGAAACGAAAATTCCCAATTCTGGGAACCAGCTCCGCGACGCGCCACCACTGCTAGATTTCAGTAGACGAAATTTCTTCTTTATTTTCCAACCCCAATTCACCCAAACTCGGTTCTTTTTCTTAAATTACTTTTAGATACAGATACCCAACAAATGTACATAAGAACCTAACTCGAAACGAGTAACTATTTCAGAAACTTCCCATATCAGTCAAATTCAAGAACAATATAGACGATTAGAGAATTTCATATAAACTTCATATGAAAAGTTTGAAAGACTTCCCTTAACTTGACTCTTGACTTTGATCTTAACTGCTCTTGACTTGACTCTTAACTGGTCCTTGAATTGAATTATGGATTGAAGGATTGTGATTTGTGATTAGAAAGATTTCATGATGCTTAGAAATGATTTTAGATAGCTAAACATGAGAAAAGACCAAAAATCAATATTTGAGGGTGGGTTCGCGACGCAGAGAAGCTTTTAAAATTTAGTTTCGAAAATGACTTTTGAGGCAGAAGACTTCGTGATGCGAAACGAAAATTCCCAATTCTGGGAACGAGCTCGGTGACGCGCCACCACTACTAGATTTCAGTCGACGAAATTTCTTCTTCATTTTCCAGCCCCAATTCACCCAAACTCGATTCTTTTTCTTAAATTACTTTTAGATACAGATACCTAACAAATGTACCTAAGAGCCTAACTCGAAACGAGTAACGATTTCAGAAACTTCCCAACTCAGTCAAATTCAAGAACAATATATGAATCCAAGCATAGGTATCAAGATCATCAATATTCAAACTCATTTAGGAAGAACCCAATTGAAATAAATATGCTTGGCACGTGGGAGAACAATCCCAACGTTATGGAAGCCTCACATACCTGGTAGGAATAAACCCTTGGCGAAAATCCCAACTATCTTGATCGATCCTGATGAATCTTGTCCTTTCTCCTTCTTCTTTTCTCTTCTCCTTAGCCTTGTGAAATTCCAAATTCTAAAACTGACTAAAATCTGATTTGACCCATATTAAAGTCCTAAAAATGGATTAAAATAATAGGGCCATGAAAAGACTAAAATACCCATTAAAAATCCGGATTGGACATTTCCTTAATCCAACCGCCCTACTTCCAAATGGCATAACTTACTCATACGAACTCGGAATCGCGCAAACTTGGCGTCGTTGGAAAGATCATTCCAAGAGCTGGAATGATCTTTCCATCCATATCTGGATCTACACCTAACTCATCCTGAGGTAGAGTTATGGTTGTTTGGAGTTGACAAAAAACTCACCTTTCCTAACTTAAACAATTTTCCAGATTTCTCATTCTTTCCAAAAATGACTATTTCCAGTTCTTAGCCTCTTCCTAGATATCTCATAATCATACAATCAAGTAATGATTCATGGCATTTGTCATTCATATATCTCGTTTACAACTAGTGTGATCAATAATGCAACATTAACATACATACACGTATTATAATGAAGCAAGAATAAGCATACATCACACAACATGAAATTACAACCATCACCTACCTCGAAACAAGCTTGAATCCCCTAAGAACCTTAATTCTTCCCTTTTCGGATTCGTTCCGCTTGTTCTTGGTCTACAAACAATCAATATAATACTAGGATCAATAAACAAAACTTAATTACCCGAATTACCAACAATTCTATCAACCTTAGATCAAATCCATGATCCCCCATACCCAGATTAGGGATTTTTCCACCATAATTTCCATATCAAAACCCTCCCCCATCGATAATTACCTATTAGATTACGTTCGACGGATCGAAAAATGGATTCGGGGAGATAAAACCTTACCTTTAGCCTTAAGAATGGTGGAAAACTATCAATAAATTTCTGGGGTTCGTCTCCTTACTCTCAAGAACGAAAAATGAAGAATAAAGATGTTTTGGAGTTTATTTCCGACTTAAATCGCGACTGTCCCGCCACAGCAGCCCTGCCTTGGCGGCACAAAATTCTGCCATAGCGGCTTGCACGGAATAGAGAGTTAAATAAAGAATTATAAAACCCCCATTTCACAACATACCTTCAACCAATGACACTCAGAAAATACCTGTTCACGCTAAGATCAATTCCAGGAGTTCTACTTGCCCGAATTCAATTCCGTAAAGTTGTACGGGCTCCTTAACGTCTTAGCTATCCCTGCATGTAATTAAAATCATAATTAGATCGTCCAATTTTTACCACATTTCCCTAGACTTTACTGATTCTGATTTCGTCCGAATCTGGACTAGGTTGGAAAATCTCAAGTTACTACGAAAAAGTTTTTCGGCTCAAATTTTTTCCCCGTTGTCTTTCTATAACGACGGGAATAGGTCATTACATGTCAAAAGACTACTACTCAACACTCTTTTATTTCTTACAACTCACAATACTATTACTTCCACACTATTTTCTCACAAAATAAGAAATAACTTGTGGATTACTTTCTCTATTCTTTATTGCTTCTCTATTTTGGTGTGTCCTTACAAATGAGCACAAGTGCTCTATTTATAAGGAAAAATTTGCCCAATTGATGTCACTAATGACATCAATGGAAAATAACAATTCAAACTTGTAGGTAAACAACTTTTAAGCTTTTTGTCATTCTTAAGACTAATGTTGTTGGCCTATTGTAGCAAAGGAGGACTTCTAATATATATATAAATGTTATATTCTAGGTGTTTTGATGATACTCACAAATATAGGGACCTGGTCACAAGCAGAGTTCTCTCGACCAAATTTATAATGGGGTACATCTGTAAAGCTGTCGTGTCAGAGGTTGGTGAGGCGTCAGCATACTACACCAATTAGAATGGACGAGGGTATTTATCCAATGGGTAATAACTCTTTATGGTTGATATTTTCTACGTGACAAACACTCTATTAAAGTCATTCATCTAAAGAAGGAAGGAAGTCAGCCAGCAAGCCTTTTCAAGAACTCACAAAGAAGTTTGCAAGGGACCTGGTCCTCGCAAGACTGCGATATGAAAAGGTGACAAGACAGTCCGTCAGAAAAAGCTTCTGGTAGGTGCACAACTTTTCACACCAGCAGGCTCTCAGCCAATAGGATTGTCTCAACGAGTTTGTGTTGATTTATATCATCTCTTTCCACAATACACAAACTCAAGTTTTGATCCACCTTTTTTTTTTTTTGGTAAAAGTAAATATTTTTTGCTCTTTATTGATGATTTCAGTAAAAAGACTTGGGTATACTTCTTGAAGTAAAAATTTGAAGTTTTTGTTGCTTTTAAAAATTTCAAAGCACTTGTACAAAAAGAAAGTGGCTATGACATAAAAGCATTAATGTCCGATAGAGGAGGCGAATTCACTTCAAAAGAATTTAACAACTTTTGTCAATTTCATGGAATTCGTTGCCCTCTAATGGTACCTTAATCTCCCCAATAAAATGGAGTTGCAGAAAGAAAGAATAGAACAATTCTTAATATGGCCAGATGTATGTTGAAAACTAAATATATACTAAAACAATTTTGGGCCAAGGCTATTTCTCGTGAAGTTTATTTGAGCAACAGGTCTCCAACAAAAAATGTATGAGATCAAAGTCCTCAAGAAGCATGGAGCGGAAAAAGGCCAAGTGTCAAGAATTTGAGAATCTTTGGGAGCATAGTCTATTCTCATTTCCCACATCAAGAGAGAGCTAAACTTGACGATCAGAGTGTAAAGTATGTGTTTATTTGCAATGATGCGAGTTCAAAAGGCTACAAGTTATACAACACGAGCAATAAAAATGTGGTGGTGACTCACGATGTTGAATTTAATGAAGAAACAACTTTGAATTGGGAGGCTCCGAAAGAAAGAACATATGAGTTTCTTCCACATTTTGGAAATGAAGAAGAATAGGAGACCATGACACCTGCACAAGATGCAACCCTACCTCCTTTATCAGGAAATGTTGCATCTCCGTCTACTCAAGAGATTTCAAGTGAAAGACCACATAGGATGAGAAGCATCCAAGAACTCTATAATGACAAAGAAGAAATTACTAATTTTAATTTTTTGTGTTGTCTCTTTGCTGATAGTGAACCAATGAATTTTGATGAAATTTTTACTGACAAAAGGTGGAGACAAGTCATTGAGGAGGAGATCTATTCAATAGAGAAGAACAACACTTGGGAGTTAACAACTCTTCCCAAGGATCATTGAGAAATTGTAGTCAAATGGGTATACAAGGAGAAGAAAAAGGCCCATGGAGAGGTAGAGAGATACAAGGCAAGACTTGTGGCTAAGATTTACAAACAAAGGCATGGCATCAACTACGAAGAAGTCTATGCACCTGTTTCTCGCATGGAGACGATCCGTCTATTGATCTCTTTGCGGCGCAAATGAAGTGGAAAATTCATCAACTAGATGTCAAATCGGCATTCTTGAATAGATATCTTGAAAAAGAAGTCTATGTAGAGCAACCATTGGGATTTGTGGTAAATAAATCATGAAGATAAGGTGTTGAAGTTGAATAAAACTTTATATGGGTTGAAGCAAGCTCCACAAGCTTGGAATAGTTGCATTGACAATTACTTTTAGAACAATGGGTTTACTCGTTGTCTCCATGAATATGCTCTTTACATTAAAGTTCATACTAATGGAGATATTCTGCTTGTTTGTCTTTATGTAGACGATCTCATTCTAACGGGTAACAACTCAGTTTTATTTAAAGCTTTCAAGAAAGATATGTCCTTTGAGTTTGAGATGATGGACATAAGGTTCATGTAATATTACTTGGACCTAGAATTTAAGCAAATGAAGGAAGTCATCTTCATATCTCAAGAAAGTTATACAAAGAAGATTTTGAAGAAGTTCAACATGTTCGATTGCAACCCTTTGAACACCCCAATGGAAAGTGGAACAAAATTGTCAAAGTTTGATGATGGATAAAAGATGGACTCCACTCTATTCAAAAGTCTCGTATGAAGTCTGAGGTACTTGACATGTACAAGACCAGATATACTGTTCGCAGTTGGAGTAGTAAGTCGCTTCACGGAAGCTCGTACCTCCACTTACTTGAAGATTGCTAGAAGAATTCTATGTTACCTAAAAGGTATGATCGACCTTGGACTATTTAATTATTCTTCTGATGATTTTAATCTTGTGGAATATTGTGATAGTGATTATGGAGGAGATTTTGATGATAGAGAAAACACATTTGGTTTTGTATTTTTCATGGGTGATTGTGTTATTTCTTGAAGTTCAAAGAAACAATCAATTGTTACTCTCTCGACTTGTGAAGCTGAATATGTGGTAGCGACATCATGTACATGTCATGCTATTTGGTTGAGGAGATTTTTAAAGGAACTAAATTTTCCGCAACTTGAAGCCACAATAATTTGTGTTGATAACAAATATGCGCAAGCCCTTACCAAGATCTAGTGTATCATGATCGGAGCAAGAACATAGACACAAGGTATCACTTTATCTAAGAATGCATTGCCAAGAAAGAGGTAGATCTCAAGTATGTGAAATCTCACGATCAAGTTGCGGATATCCTTACAAAGCCTCTCAAGTTTGAAGATTTTCAGAGGTTGAGATCAAGGCTTGGAATAAAGAGAAAAAAATTTAAGTTAAAATAAAAATAAAATAATATATATATATATATATTTGAATTCCTCCTTTGCTGCAATATTCCAACAACATCAGTCTTCAATTACAGCAAAATTGCAAGAATGTCAAAAATCTTAAAAGTTCTTTACCTACAAGTTTGAATTGTTATTTTCCATTAATGTCATTAGTGATATCAAATGGGCAGATTTTTTCGTATAAATAAAGCACTTATGCACATTTGTAAGAACACACCAAAATAGAGAAGCAATAGAGATTAGAGAGAATAATCCACTAGCTATTTCTTAGTTTGTGAGAAAATAGTGTGGAAGTAATATTTTGTGAGTTGTAAGAAATAAAAGAGTGTTAAGTAGTAGACTTTTTACACTACCAAGTTTTCATCAATATCATTTATTATTTATCCAGGTATCATATTTACCGCCATTTTAATATTTGGTGTCGTTGTTTCTCTCTTCCTATTGCTATTTAGTTTGGACAGTATCCTGGGTGTGATTATCATTTTTTCCAACACTGATTGTCGAGTGGTACGGTTGGGGCTTGAAAAATGTTCAACTACAAATAATTAATTACTATAATTTCTTACTATTAAAATAACTAAGAGAAACACAATTAATAAAATTACCTCAAAATTAACAAATGCTTGAAATAAACTAATTAGCATTCAACTACAAACCCAATACAATTGAGACAATCATGATAATTACTACTTACTTAATGGAACCTGTGAAAGCTAAAATAGTTTGTATAGTTGTCAGTATGAGGAGTATGGTAGTGCCACAGTTGAAGCTCCTACCCAAGTACTACTAAAATAATTGTGCTTTAAATTTGACTTCATTCTGTTCCATGGTTTTTCACTATATTCAATTGCTTTTATGAATTCTTCTTTGCAATAGAAGTCGGGATACGTTGTGACCCTATTTCCAATTTTGTTGAAGAGGCTAGCCACATTTTGTCCTCTCCCATCCAATTCACCATGATTCCTTTCTGGCGAAGCAGACTCACATCAATTTTTGGGTCAACAAGATAATCCATGAAAGTAGCATAGTCATTGAAATATATAGGATCTATATTAGATTATTGTTTCTTATAAGCAATGAGATTTCTCAAGAGGGTTTACCATCTTCCACTCGTAAACAAGAAATTGTCATCAATCCATTGTCGAACTTTATATCCAATAAATGTGTCATATCACTGGCCTTTGCCACGCTAAATCTGGCTTTGGAAAGCTCTGTTGCATTTTACATAACCATATGTAATTTTTAATGGGATTCCCATGACATAAAAATATGTGTACTAGATGCAGTAACTATTTGATATGCATTACATTGTCTCTCTAAAGAATTCGGGGGTCATATTTGGTAAGTCAAGAAGAAAGGTAAACGAATTATTCTCCAATATTGGCAATGGTAATTCATCATCTTTCTTTGTCTTGTGATGAAGCTTGTTAAGGACAAAGAATGGAAGTTGATTTTTTAGTAATAACAAGTTTTGTAATATGTACATGCGCGATTAGTATTGATAATCATGTCTTCTCCTTTGGGACACATTTGACAACACTCTCGAATAAACTCAACCACAAAATAACCATCAAGCAACGACATCGGGGAAAATTGACTATCGTCTTCTATATCTTCGGAACACTTTAGTGTTACCTCCTTCAGTTTCTGCAATTCACTAATGCAACTTTTCAAATCAAGCCTCTCTTTCCGTTGAAGAAATCGTCGTAGGTACAATGGTTTGTACTTTTCTATTGGATCAAGTTGAGAATTTTTCTTATGGTAAGGACCAATAGAGACCATCTTTGGTGTATAAGCATCTAAATTTGATTCACGTAGCACCATATTTACTTTGAATATGGTACACAATTTAATAGATGAATTGTCTAAATCATCAAATATTTTACCAATTCTTTCACTGGTTTCCATTATCTCGATTAAATGATTTTCTTTCCTCCTTTCTATTGATAACAGAAAAGAGTAAGAAATTTTAAAATGTTGATTATAAGAACTATGCAAAGCAATTACATATCTATCAATACGATCAATTGACTTTGCAATTTAGATCAGATATATTTATCGTTTAAATAATGGTGTGTGTGTATATATATATATATATATTTATCATTTAACAAATTATGTATATTTACTTTTTTCGTTAATAGGCCGAATAAAAAAATATTTAAAATTAATTTTTTATTATCAAAAATAAAATGTGACCTTAAAACTTACCTCACCCATTTTTTAAATCCTCCATACCCACTCAAATAAAAAAATCTGAAAGGTGTAAAACCATGGTTAGTAAATGTGTTAGGATTATGAGGTAGATCTAAAATTACATGAAATGAAATACTCAAGGAAAATACAATCTCTTGCAAAATATTATTATATAGTTAATTGCCAAAAGAAAAGTGGGTTAATGAAATCAAAATCTAATTTATATAGTTGTGAGAGAGACGTCATCTTTTTCAATAATGTGTGTCATTCATTTTTTCTTTGACAATATTGATAACTGGATAAGAAACAAGTTATTCATGTATTAATTTTAATATAACTTAAATGATGTATGGTAAGTAGGTAGGAAATAAGTTAATTCATTTATAAAAAAAAAAACGATGTCATATATAATAAGTTATGAGGAAATTTATGTCTTATTCTATGTAAGATAAAAAGTAGGATAATAATAGATAAATAACTAATTGTTGTATAGTTAATACGTGTAGCTCCTCCCCAGCCAGACATGATAAAACCAAAGAAAAATCAATCCAAAAAATAACAGGGATGGGTAAAATAAAAAATTGCTACAGATCAAGAGTCAAGATTTGAAAAGGATTTCTCAAAGAATCATTGGTTTAAGGATAACAAACCAAGGAATAGATGTAATAAGGAATAATTATTTGGTTGAGTACGTTTTAATAAATAATTACTGATTTTAATGATATTTTTATTTATTGTCATTTATAGTAATACATAACAATGATATGATAAATCTGTACATATATTAAAAATGAATTATGCATGCAATATAAATGTATTATAAGTGTTTAAAAATATATTATGTTTGTTAGATAAGAAATTGACACAATATATTATAAGCATAATACATAAATATGCCCTTTAACTTAGCTTCAAATCACATTTATGCCCTTCAACTTTCGGTGTGCACAAGTAAACACTTAAATTTGTATAAAGTTGCACAAATAGACACACATGTCCTACATGATATCCTACATGTCATTTTTATCCTATGTGGTGTCTTACGTGTATTATGCCATGCAGGACTCATGTGTCTACTTGTTCAACTTTATACAAGTTTAAGTGCCTACTTGGGCATATCCAAAGTTGAAGGACATAAACGTAAAATGAGGCCAAGTTAAAGGGTACATTTATGTATTATGCCTATATTATAAGTGTGTGATAAATGTATTATTTATCAATAAAACTTGTATTATATGTGTTTTATAGATTGTTAACTGTAATATGTATTAAAACTATAGTCTCTATTATAAATTTATTATAGGTGTCCAATGAAAAAAATTATTACACTACTAACAAATCGGCGAAAAATGACGGCCAAAAGAGACAGACTGCGTCGCTATTTTGGTGGAAATCGACGAAAAAGTGACACAGTCAAGTTCGTTGCTTTTTGGCTCGACACTTTTCAAAAAGTGCCGAAGAGCGCCGCAAAAAAGTAACGTACTGCGTAGCTTTCTGTTTTATTAATAAAAATTATTTTCTTGAATAATGTGACGCCGTCTGACGCTTTTTTATAAAAAAAAAATAATTTCCAAAATGCAACGAAGTCCATTGCCTATTTTTAATTTATAATTTTTATAATCTTGAAAAAGAGACGTCGTCCGTCTTTTTTCTTTAATTTTTTTTTTTTTAAAATTTCAAAAAGCGATGCAACCCATCGCTTTCTTGGAAATTATATTTTGAAAAATCCAGAAAAGCAGTGGCCTGGGTTCTTTAGTCTGTCGCTTTTCTGGGTTTTTTTATAAAAAAAATAATGCAGAAAAGCAACGGACAAAACCACCTTGTCCGTTGCTTTTCTACTCTTTTTTTACGACAGAAACTAACTGTTTCTACTGCCCACCTGCAAATTCAATTCAATTCAATTCAAATCAATTCAGCCCAATCAAACAAAACACATAATAAACATGCTACACAAAATATAAACAACAAACTTAAATTAACTTTCAAAAATAGATAAATCACAATATAAAGACTTATAAAGTCAATAAGTTTTCAAGTACTTCAATTTATATTGTTAATATATATTTATAATTACTTAATAATTATATTTATTATTACTTATATATATTTAGCTAATTTATATACCTA
>JAJOOR010010563.1:0-25226 GCA_036250505.1 Solanum acaule | reverse complement strand
GTCGTTAGGTGAGATGCTGGAATGGATTTGGAAGCATTATAGAGTTATTGGAAATTGACATATTTAAGGAATGATCTTTGAATTTTTCCAAAAGTGATGATCTCGGTTCACTAGTGAAAAATTGTTAGAATGCAAGCTGTAGATTATCTCTGTATTGTGATAGCATGGTGAATTTTAAATTATCTAGGATACATTGCCATGTGGCTTTTCTATGCAACTGCTTTCATCATAATCATAAAAGTAAGGTAGATTCTGCCTCCCCCTCTAGACTGAAATGATTTAAAGTTTTCAATGAGAATTCCACCTCTGGTATTTGTAGTTTCGTGCTCATGTTCCATATCAGCTGAGCAGTTTCTGGAAGTTATTAAGAATTAAAAATTGTTAGTATGTCAAGAGCCCATTATAAATATGCAAAAGGTTTTAGAATCCCTATGATTGTGTAATTAGAACTCAAAATTTCTTTCTTCCTTTTAAGTTTTACTTGTAAAACTATTTAAATACCAACATGCTTGATTGAGTAATCAATTACCAGATCTCTTCTTCTCTTTTTCTTTAGAAAAGCGAAGTGTCTGCAACCTATACAAGATATCATTGCAGGGAGAAAACCGAAATCACCTTTTTCATTTCTTTTCTTTCTTAAAATTGAAAAACTGTTCACGAGTTTATATTTCTGTTGGTCTTCTGTTTGACAAATACTCTTGTGAACAGATACTTGGAGCTGGCCATATGCCATTGCTGGCGTTTCCTTTCGGAACAACCTGCCAATAATCTTCCACGACTAGTTATGATGGCAAGAGGCATTGCAGATCCACTAGCATCGTTTTATTGCCGCTTATATTTGGCCCATTGTGCACAAAAATTGCCTCAACGGGACATAGGTAACATTTGTGTAGTTTACTTGTTTGGTCATGATGGATAGCTATAACGTTAGTGCAAATACGTATGTGTGTTCATATTTGCTAATAAAATTTGCCACATATTTGACTCAGCAAGTTGTAGCTTCTAGCGGTCATGCGAACTACAATTATGAAAAATTAATGAATCAACATAGTAGTATACAACAACAACATACCCAGTGAAATTCCACAAGTGAGGTTTGGGGGGGAGGTAGAATGTACGTAAACCTTACCACTACCTCGTGGAGGTAGAGAGACTGTTTTGAAGGACCCTCGGCTCAAGTGCAACAAATCCCGGTATAAAAAAGGTATAAAAAAGGAGACAGTGTAGAGAATATAACAAATAACAAAGAACAATGCAAAAGTACAATAAAATCATGTGGTAACGAAACACCATAAACAACAAAGATACAAGTAAAAAAAAACTACCATAATACACTAGTACCATTGCAAATGCCAGCCACCCTAAGCAAGACAACACTATAGTACCTACTACCCTTCTACCCTAATGCGACCCTCCTGTCTAGGGTCATGTCCTCGGTTGCCTGAAGCTGCATCATATTAGTTATTATATCTTATCATCTCTTCCCAATATTTCTTCGGCCTAACTCTGCCTCTCCTCGTGTCTTCTATAGCCAACCTCTCGGACCTCCTTACTGGTGCATCTATGCATCTTCTCTTCACATGTCCAAACCATCTCAATCTCGCTTCCCTCATCTTGTCCGCAATGGAGGGCAACCCACCTTATTCCAGATATCCTCTTTTCTAATCTTGTCACTCCTAGTTTGACCACACATTCACCTCAACATCCTCATTTCCTAATTACCCAACGTAATCCTCAAAGTGGGGTCTTGTGATAACTAGAAATCTGAAAAGGAAAAGAAAAATCATATAGTACAAGTGATACAACCCTATAAATCTTCCTAATTCTATGAAAGAGGAGTTCTAAATCTTTCCATGTTTAAAAAATATATATTTCTGTCATATTCAGTGCGGATGCAGCCTTTGAGTAGTAGGTTAAACTGAACCCAGTATTTCTGTCGCATAGTATAAATATGAATGTGAAGAGTAAACCAAAATTTTGATAAATAATAGATCTGCAGTCAGATTAAAAAAATACAATGAGTTCCGCCCAAAAAACCTTGAAGTCAAACGCTTCAAATTTGAATCTTGAATCTGCCTCCAATCATATTTACAGTTTCTTAACAAACTTCTTCTATAAAAATGTTCGTTTGAATTGTATATTCACTGTCAAGAACAAAGTAATAGTTCTTTCCTTCTGCGATCCTTTCTGTGTCAAGGACTTTACAGTTTCTATATTGGAAGAAGTCTCTCTACCCCTCAAAGGTAGGGGTAAGGCCTGCATACACACCACCCTCCCAGACTGCACTTGTGGGATTACACTGGGTATGCTGTTGTTTTGTGTTGAAGAAGTAGAATGCTGCAACTGCTAGATGGTAGACAATCCACACACTACCCTAATCTCGCAGCCAAGATATAGGAAATGTGATCTTTTTGTTCTTTTGATAAGTACGGGGAAAATGTGATTTTGACATTTGCCCCTCTAGATATCTACCTTTTGCTGAACTATATGCAATTTTGGAACCACTTTTGAGCATTCGTTTATTGAGTAAACTGAGTGTCAGAAAATGTAGATCCAGTTAATGTAAGGTGGAGTTGATTGCTTATATGTTGGGGGATGTATTACATCTGTAGTGAGCTGATATGGTATCGGTTTAGTATTTTTTGAATGATTCATTTTGTTTTTTCTCACAGGGCATCTGATAATTTCTATGAATGACATGAAAACGCTTCTGATGAATGGTGCACACGTTGCATCTGCGGAGAAACCATCTGGAGCTCTATCAGGAACTCGAAGTTCAAAACTGGGCCTGATGGAACCAGCTATAGAATATGTTATGAAATGCTTGTTCAAGGAGTCATGTGAGGTTGGTAATTAGCAGCTATTATTTCTTGTTTTGTTTCCAGCAACGCGTGCTGTGCCTTGGTGTTTTTTCACATTCAGAAAGATGCATTTACTATTTAAACAAGGCTTTGAGGTTTGGAATAAGTAGTTAAGCTTCCACCTCTTTTACTTAATTTTTATAATGCCACTAGTAGAATTAACTGTCCTTTTTGTGAAAGGGTGTTATGATAACCTCATTAAGAAACCAAAAACAAAACATATGATGCATTATCAGGATGCGTTCAGCGAGTTGGACATTGTGATTGGCAGAGCCAGATGTAGGTTATCTGTGGGATGGGGAAAGTGTTGGCACAACAGGAGTGGAGTGGATAGACAAAGAGGGAAAGAAGGTTCTGTTTGGGAGATCAGGTTCGGGAAGGAAAGGGAAGAAGAAGCGGAGAGCAAATTCAGACTACGGAGGGAGGGAAAAGATAAAGATAATGAAGGTTGGGTAGTAAAGGGAGGGTTAAAAAATAAAGGAGTGGGGAAAAGGAAACAAGTAGGTTGAGAGAGGGAGGAAAGATGGAAGGAGGAGAGAACAGGGTAGGGTGCACTCGAAATTGAGGTAGCTGGCCTTGATTGAGTGGGGGAAGAGAGATATGGGCATTCAGATGGTGAGGGGTCTGTTAAATGATGGGTTACAGGGGAAATGGGCAGGAGATGTATATGTTAGGGGCCGTTGCTCGGACTTAGGTGCGAATTCGTGGGTCGAATTCAGCAAAATCTAAATTTTAAGATTCAGGGGTATGGATCCATGTATGGATACGGGTGCTAGGATTCAGCTAAAAAAATTCAAAATTATTAAATTGAGCTACAAAAGAAATTCTAAATTTTGAAATATCTTCTGTGTTGTCTTTGATCAAAAGGCAAAAACTTCCACAAAAATAGATTTGTAATTGTCATTTCATAAAAACATTGCGATATAAGAGTCATGACCTAAAGTTTGTAGGATTTGTTTCTATTGGCCCCTGTGCAGTTAATTTCCTTAGGTCTGAACCATTCAGATTTAGACCTCCATCAAATGCAAAAAAAAAAGACCTAAGTTGATGAAATTAAAGACTTCTTAGGGACACATCATTTGAAAGCTCAAGAAAATGGATTGTTGTTGGGAGAAAAATAGGTACACGTCTATCTTAGCGGCAGAGTAGACTATTCCCCACAATACATGTAGATATCCTAATCTTCTAACTTGCACGAGTATCCTCATAATTCAGGTGACTTGTAGATGTTTGATGTTGGAACTACTCATGAGAAAAAGACATTGAGTTCCACCAAAAAGCAGAAAACTACAAGGAGATTGGCTTGTTAAGGTTTTCCCAAGTTGAAAAAGTTTGTGCTCCTATTAAAAAGTTATGTGAAGAGTCCCACGTTGGCCCTTTTAGGGATGAGTGGTCTTTAAGTTGGCTTGGGTGATCCTCACATGTTGAGCTAACCTTAGGGGTCGAGTTAAGTCAAGATCCATTTCTTTACATGGTATCAATGACAGAATTACCCCAATTGGGCTCCCTATATGGGCTTGAGCAATCCTCCCCTCATGAGCTAGCTTTTGGAGTTGAATTAGGCTCAATGTCCATTTTCATAACATGGTGTTAGAGAAGGACCCATTCCAACTCTCATTTCCTATATTGGCCCCCTGTATCAAATTGCGCATGCCCCAAATGTCCAGTCTTGGAGGTGGTGGGGGTTGTGAAGAGTCCCACATTGGCCCTAAATGGAGTGGGTGGTCTCTTTAATATGTCTTGGGCAATCCTCACCTCTTGAGCCAGCTTTTGGGGTTGAGTTAGGCCCAAATCCATTTCTTTAGAAGTTATAAGGTTCTCTATTCCTTTTCAAGATGGAGTGAGGTTGAAATATATGACCTGTTCTCTTTTGGAACGAGATTGTGCCAATAATAATTTAATGTATTGGTAAACATAAGTTTCTCTCTCTGTCAATTAGTATTACTTCAAATAAGAAAAACAATTGTATGATGAGTAAAAGAAATAAAAAAAGCTCCCCTGCTGGGAATGAAATTGTGCTGCACGTCCCTTTATTAACAACTTTTACTCATTAATTGCTATACCTCAATCCAGAGAAGGGCTAAACAACTTTATCCAAAGAAAAGGGCAAGTGCTAGACAAGATATCAAATCAGAACTGCCCTATCGACCAACCTAGGTCTCTTTCTTCTCTTCTCAGCAGAAAGTAATCTTTAATCTTCTAGCACACATTCAGTGACCAATTAATGTTTTTATGGGATAAGCACAAGCACAAAAAGAGAACTTTGCAGCACCTTCCTCTTGTGCATGATTTTTGACTCAAAATCTTGAGTACTAAATAACTAAATGTTGCTAGAGTAGAGAGGAATTCTTTCTTTTGTCCACATCACTAGCTGTTACAAGAAATGCAAATTAGATATCGAGATACTTTGTAACAACCTATTGACTTGTAATGCATATGTGAAGCAGTTGCAAATCGGAGACATATTGATGGGGCTTGGACTTGCGAGGAATCAATCAGAGTTATTTGGAAACTCATCATGCGTCTCGCTTGTTCTCCACCATTTATTAAGGGAACTTCCTATAAGAATAGTTTGTTCTAATGCCTTGGACATTCTTCATCTCATTGAGTGTAGCAACGATTACTCCTTCGATCAGGTATTTTATCCTGAGATTCATGGTGTTGCTGCTTCTTGAAGCTTTTGGTTCTGTTTATGCCTAAAATCATTTCTGTCCATACAGTGTTTTAATTATAAGTTACTGGGACTCAGACTATGCGAAAACATATCTCATGTGAATGAAGTCAATCTCGTGATGAAGAAGGTTATCCAGGTAGTGCAGTGTCTCTCTTCAAGCCTTTGTTTAGTTCTATGTTTCTTTGAGGGCTGGGGTGGGAGATGCTCTTTCTTTCTCTTTTTTTTAATAATTTATCTTTGTGAGGACTACGATAAACTATGAAATGAAATGAGGCGTGAAGACTACTGTTTCTTCCTAAATCCTTTTATAGTCACATTTTACAATGTACACAGCTGTAATCATCACAGGTGGGATATTAACTCTATGCTACATCTGAGTATACTTATTTAAACTTAACTATATTTTGCACTCCCCTCTAGTTGGTCTATACAACTCGTATGTACCAAACTTGTTTTACGTAAAGACTTGCAAGGCACTTGGTATATTTCTGCAAGTTGAGTAATTTGACTTTATCAACTAAGTGGAATGTCTCATGGGAGTATCTTTTCTCTGACAAACTGACATTATGCACTTGCTCCTCTAATGAAATACTAAATTTGATGTAATATGTGGCATAGTCCGATTATCATGCACAAGTTCCATTTTACCAATATGCAAACTTCAAATCTTTGATTAATTGTTCGACCAAAAAAGTTGGCAAATTCCCACTACCATGGTTCAATATCATGTTTTTGCACCGAATCTTGCAATCGTGTTCTCGTTCGTGTTTTTTCTCTTGCTCATCCATGATGCTGCATATCCTCCAACTAGAATGTAATATCCACCTGTAGAAGTAGAAGGTCTTTCAAAGGGTGACTTGGCCAAATCTGTGTCTACATACCTAGCAATTTTCTCATGTCCTTGATTCTTGTAAAGTAATATTTTTGTTTGAGTAGATATTGTCAACCAAAGGATCAGACCATTGTGTCTGAATGAGTATCTCACAGAGGGTCCAATAACTAATTTACAACAATTACTAGGAAGACAATACTGCATCGAGTCATTGTGAGAAAGACTGAATTTGATGTAATATGAATTGTTGTCTGACTATCACAAATAAGTTTCATTTGACCAATATGCAAACTTCAAATCTTTGATTAGTTGTTTGATCAACAAAGTTTGCAAATTGTTGCCACTAGCATTGTTTGATATTTTTCTTTTACACCAAGGCTCGCAATTGTGTTTTAGTTCCTGCTTTTTCTCTTGATCATCCATGATCCCAAAGTTCCTTCAACTAAAAAGTAATATCCAGAAGTAGAAGTAGAGGGTCTTTCAGAGGGCGGCTAGGCCTAATCTGCGTCTATATACCCAACAATCTGCTCTTGTCCTTGGTTCTTGTAATAATCTTTTTTGTTGGAGTAATGCAGACTGTTGAAGAGTCCCACATTGGATGAAAAAGGGATGGATGGTCTCCTTATATGGATTTGGGCAATCCTCCTCTCATGAGCTAGCTTTTGGGGTTGAGTTAGGCTCAAGATCCATTTCCTTACATGGTATCATAGTAGAGCCCATCCCAATTATAGATTAGAAGGTGTTCCCACACGTAGCGGATAACCTTACATACCTTCAATGCTCCAAATTCTTGAGAAAGGTCTGGTCTTTGGAGGAAAAGATGGCAAGAAGTTGTTCTTGAACCTTGGAGGTGGGTTTTCTTGAAAACCCTAGGATGTTCTAATGCAGAACCTTGTTAGAATTTCATAACTTTAGGTTAGAATCATTAAAGTCTACATGGTAGTTCGTGGATGATGTCTTACGTCTAGAACCTTTGCAAAATCCTTCACTTGAGTTCTTTAGAAGTTTACTTGAAACTCTCTGGATTCCATGAGTTGGAGGTACTAATTTGTGTTAAGATGAAGAAATCATCAATATTCTATGGTCAAATCTTACCTTGGATGATGGATGAACCTAGGAGAAAGTTGGGTTCTTGAGAGCTTCTCTTTTTAGGGAAAATTTTCGGACTTGAGGGTGAACCATGACCTTGGGATGCTTTTATAGTGTTTTTCACGTGCGTGGTCACATAGCCGATACCTTGATCTGCAACAATGGAAGTAGCACTGCTTTCCTGGCAAGATTGGCTGCACGATCGCACAGACTGTGCAGTGTCCAGTAAAATGAGCATAACTTCTTGCACAAATATTGGATTGAGGAAAGGTTTGTTGCGTTGAAAACTAGACTCAAAAACCTTTAATTTGATGGGCTATGATTCGTGTAACACTTTATATTCTAGGAGATATGTTGTTTTAAGTTGGACTTTTCCCAAACTGACACCAGAAACTTCGTTGATAGATTTCAACCCAAACTCTTAAGAGTTGACTTTTTCACCTATGTACAGTCAAATTCATTGGGTTCAGGTCTAATCCCATGTGAGAAACAAGATAAACAAGAAGCACCGAAGAGTGTGACTTAGCTATTAGTGAAGCTGAAATGAAGATCGTGGGAGAAACTGGTTCAAATCCTAACAAAGGCTAAAAATTTAGAGATTCCTTTTCATCTGCCTAAGTTTGGTGGCAAAGTTACTCTACATTTGTACTCAGTGAAATAGTCAAAGTGCACGCAAGTTGGATCGGTCACAAAATGATAAACTAGGAGCTGAAAGACTATAGTCACACTTACAATTTACGAGCTATATTTACTGGACGTAGGACATTGACTCTATACTACATGAAGCATAACTTTTTACAATCTTATCGCCCCACCCCCATCCACCCACATACATGCAAAAAAAAAAAAAGAAGCTCAATGTATGCACACTTGATTTTATTTTTATTTTGTTATCTGGGTTCAGTTTTCTTCATGTTAATCTCAAAAGATTCCCTATGCTTGTACAACCTTGGTTCTCCGCTATAATGGTTTTTCACCAAGTTTTAATTTATTTATAATTTCAGGTTGTTTCTCAGTTTAATAGCCTTGATGAGTACCTCAATGTTATAGACGCTCATGTAGATATCGCTCTCCAGAAACACATGGTAAGTTGAGAGAATTTTGATGATTTGTTTACGTATATCTAAAAGTTGTTCCATAGATCTCTTACTCTTGTGCAGCTATGCTACAAAGTATGATGTCATCTGCTAGACCGTGATTCCTGTAGTCTCTATCTTGTCATTGGAGCATATGTTGGTTTAAATTAAATATGTGATGGTCCTTTTGCATCTTCAATCATTGTTACTAGTCTCAGTTATTTATGCTTTACACCCCAAAGCTAGTACATAATTCCATTTGTTCTTGTATAACTAAATTTGGTTAAATTAATTCATGTTTTGGTTGTCGGAAATTCCAAGAAACATATTAGACATTTTAGGATTGAGATTTTTTTTTTCAAATCCTAACTCAAATCGCAATATCTATGAACTGTATCCTTGTCTTCAAGTGGTCACTAATCCACCAATCAGTGGTGAAGTTTGTTCCAGCTTCTTAATTTATGTGAGAGGAGGACATGACATTCAATCCTCCACATTTTGCTGACACCCATCTCTTCTTCTTCCATTTTGTTTTACTCCCCAGCCTTTTTTACCTTGCAACTTTAGCAATCAGTGCTTGTAATGGTAACACTACGAGGGTGAGTTTATTTAGGTTGATTAAGTTTGATGTGTTTATTATATTCTTCTTTGTTTTCTTATTTGGATGTGTTTGATACAGTGGAAATGATTCAATCAATATTTAAATATTGTTGTCAGCTTTAATACTAGAAAATATTACCAAACATTATCCTTGTCCCATATACTACATCTATGATTACCATATGTTACCTACTTCTATATTCAACCAAAGACTGGCAAACCAAAAATGATTTCCCTAGGTAAAATAAATTTCATCAAATTACACTTCCCATGGAAACATTGTCCTTCATACCCTATAAATTCTCGGTTTATATTGTGTTTTTCTTATAATTTTCATCTTACAATATGTTGATGTACACTCATCTCTAATATACCTCAGATACCATATGTCATTCTCTTAACTTAATGGGCCTATTTTCCTCTTGTAACTAAGGAGAAAAAATCATTATGTTATCTTTTGGTCTTTTTAAGTTTTATTCACTGCTTTTGAAGCATCTGTTTTGCAAAAATAATGCTCAAAGTTAGTAAGTGTTATTGATTCTCTATTAGAGATAGGGGAGATTCTAGTGTTTGCTGATCTTAGAGCTCATGTTAGGATTGAGTAGCTCATAGAATAGTTGCAGTGTCCCATGCTGGTGATATGACATGGGGTTCATTAGGTAATTTAATCTTTGGGGGCCACTATTCAAAATAAAGCAGGTCAACTTGCCTAGCGCACCAATTACCAACTATGAAATTCATCTTGATTGCATCTGAATTGATATTTCTATATGATGATGGTATATTAATTGTTATCTTCTCCTTGGACATGAAAGCCCCAAAACATGCTGCTAATTGTTTGTGTAGCTATTTTTTCTAATTCTGCCTTCTTGCGCAGGATAGTTATCTGGACAGCATATTAGATGGAATATTTGAGCGCACATTAGATGATGAGATTGGTGAGAATGAACTATCAAGCCTGCAATCAATTCTTCTGAAGCTTCTAAATCATTTTGATAACCTTGAGCACATATTGCGATTGGTAGGCTACTTGTCTTTGTGGTTGCTTAAATTCATTTTCCTTTTACTAATGTTTCTTAGCTGTCCTATGCTTCTACTAGTCATTTCATACCTTATGCTGTTGTGAGATAAAAATATGATAAACAATCATCAATAGACATGATTACTTGTAAATTGGGCCCTGCAATCAGTTCTATAATATAGTGGTAGAAGGGGATATGAATCACTTAATGTTGAGCCGATCTACCATCGTCATTTTGCAGAATCATTTCAATCAAATATTAAGCATGATGCAGGGGAGCTCTAGGACCATCGTCAATATGCGGATCCTTAGTATTGCTACAAGGTATAACTGTTCTGACCAAATGTGTGTTTAAATTCCAATTTTTGTTTTATCGAGCAATAATCTGCAGCATTTCTTCCTGCATAGGTATATCCCTTGCCCCATTTAAGACGGAAAGAAAGCGCTCCTATTGTTTAAAGTCAGTGTGTAAGATCTGGATGACTCACCTACCTTGGGTGAAATTTTAAGATGATAACCACTTCTTGCACTCTGTGATCAGTATACTCTTAACTATCATGGATCACAAAATTTTCTTGCTGGTCAATCTTCCTAACAGGGTTGTTTTGTACAGTCTTATCTTAAGGATATGCATGGTCTCTATAGGAAAATGGATATTTTTCTCCTTTGTCTAAGTTTAGTATTTAGAAAAGAGGGAAGGGAATGACCACTTCGATTGTCCAAACAATATTCCCTTAACCATTTCAAGGAAAGTACACTAAGCATTTATACTGGTACATGAAGCTGGAGCTCTCTCTTTGTTGTAGTCACCTGTATGTATTTGTATGTATTACATAAGCAGTATACTGAATCTTTAGAATGTGTATGATGGCTACACAAAACTATGATCCCTCAGATGGGGAAGTTCATTGCCATTTCACCTAAAAATAAAATGCATCCTCCTTATTGTTGACGAGAAATTAAAGTATAACGACAAAAACCACACCTCAATCCCAAGCTAGTTGGATCAACTGTATGAATCTTCATTATCATAATTGCTCATCAGAACATCCTGAAAGATTCTCTTGAAAATTGGTCCATAAAATTTCAGTACCCATACTTAAGTATCATTTAAGGGGTTCTCAAATATACTCTAGTGGTTATATCCTAAAAAAAAAAATACAAGAGTCTCTGAGTTGACATCACTGATAGAAATCCTCAACTTCCATTGTTTCTATCTTTTGCTAGATCTCCCTGAATTCCAAGACATTCTTAATCTTTTGAGTTAACTTTTTTCCATGTGATTTTAGATCTACCTCCTCTTCTTTTTACCAGTGTTTTGGACGGCGAAAGGCGATAAAAGGCGACAATTGTCTGCCTCACCACAAGGCGAGGCGAGCAGCGAGGTGCTTGCCTTTTTGAAGTGCGGCCCAATTAATACCAAAAAAATAAAATATTTAAATTGTATATATAAATAATTAAAATCTCAATAGCAATAACATATTAGCAAATATTTCAATTGAAAAACTGAAAATAGATAATACACACTTAGAACTTGAATGAGAAAAAAACAGTGAAAAAAAATAAGGGTAGAAGTGACTCTGAAGTCTGAAGAAGAAGAAGGAAAAAGAAACAGAGGAACAATAAATCTGTAGAAAAAAGAAGAACAACGTATTGGTTGGACTTTGGAGTCGCTGAAAAATTTTGGCTGGTCGCCCGACGAGTCTAGTCGAAAACCATAAAATTACCTTTTAACTTTTAAAACCCTAAATTAATCGCATTTTTAAAAGAAAATATAAAAGGTGGCACCTTTCTTGCCTCTCGCCTTTGTCACCATCGTGTTGCCTTTTGAAGATCGCCTCGCCACAAAGCTAAAAGGCGATGAAGGGTCGCCTTGCCTCTCGCCATTGGCGACGAGGCGATCGCCTTTCACAACACTGATTTTAACACATTCAATCATCATGTTTTCACATCTAAGAGCCGGTGCATCTAGAGGCAGGCCAACCTAACATGTGGTCAAATTAGCTCAAGCGACATTCTCTCATTTTATTCTCTGTATACGCTACTTGCGCCTTCTGATGGATGTGATCATTTCGGATCTTATCTGACCTTGCATGACCGCACATCCATCTTAATATTCGCATATGTGCAAACTGATCTTGTGGACATGTGCTTTAGAGGCCCAACGTTCACCCCTATACAACATCGTTGGCCTTAAAATCTTTCGATTGAACTTAGCTGATGTTTAATTTGCTGCAAAGGTAACTGATGGTTTTCTTAGGAAGATATCTTTTTTGGAAAATGAAAACAAATTGTCAGTTTCTCTGATGGAAATATAATTGTCAATTATCTTCCTCTTTTTTTCTCTGTTAGGTATTCTTGTGTTAGAGATCCTACAACCATTCAATTCCTTTTTGAAGTTTCAAGGTCCTTGCATGATAGCATAGATCTCTCAACTATTAAGGAAAAGGAGAACAACCATTCAGCACATTTAGTTTCTCGTTTTATACACATGGTAATGAAATATTGTTTGCAAATAATATTCCTTTTCTTGCTGCTTGGTCAAGAAATGTGAACTACAACACATTAGTCCTTTACCTATTCTAATACATTTCTTGATCATAATATTCAGGTTGATTATGATTCTGAAGTTAAACGCCACTTAGATTTTTTGGTTCAGTGCCGTGGAGCTTTTGGAAGTATGAGTGAAGTCAAGGTTAATGTTCTCTAAACTATGTGAAGATATCCTGAATGGATTACTGAAAAATCTTGCTTATTCTTTGCTTCCATGAATTATGCATAGGGGACAGTTTTGGGTTATGTGATTTCTTTTTTATGTTTCTGTTATATGAATGTGATGTCACTTTGTAGAGGTTTACAATATCCTCGACTCTTACTTCTTGTTCCCCGGTTCTTTTTATCCCTGTCAGTTGGTGTATGATGTTATTTGTGTCTTTTTGAAGAGAACTAGTCTTTCCAGTTTACCTGAAAGACCTTTAATGTACTTCCTCTCCTCGTTGAGTGTGTATGTGTGCATATTGGTGTCCTATTGCTGGATGTGGTGCATGTAATAGTGATCTTATGACACTTTGCCTTCTCCCTAATCTGTTTTTCCCTGTACATTGGAAGTGCTCTGGTGTGGTGGAGTATTTCCTCACAAAGCTATGGAGTCTTCCTTCATAGAAATATTGAAGGATGTTAGGAAATATTTATCTCGACTGTCCACATTTTTACCTACAATCAATTGTTTCAAGTAACACTCATGATATGTCAAGGGGAGTAAAAAAGTATAGAGAAATTTCTAGTGTTCCAAAACCAAAATTATTGAATATTGGACGGCAACGGGTCTAAAGGAATGCTATTTATATGAGGATTCATAGAACTGACACCAACTAACATGGGACTGAGGTGGTAGGTTTTTGTGTTGTTTCCTTTTAACAGTACTATCAAGCTCCCACTTGGCTGCCTTGTTAGGTAGCATGGTGTAGAATTTGGACATAGTAGAAAGTTTTGAGCTTGGTTTAGATCTTTTGAAACTGATTATTGCTCCAAGTAGTCCTTGTTGATGAGTCTGGTATTTTCTGCTTCTCTTTTTGAGAAAGGTAACTTTGTATTCATCAGTACCAAGATTGTACTGGTTGTAAGATGTATCTTCTGCTTTTTCAGGAAATGATTGTTCATTCCAGCAATTTACTGGTGGTTAAAGCTACACGGAATGACATTAGTGATGTCATTTTTGTCAAATCTTGTATAGCATGCAGTGAAGTTACAATACCATCTATCCCATCTCATCTGAAACAGTTAAACCTCTACTTGGAAACTGCAGAGGTAATGTTAGTTCTTTCTTTATTCTTATTTTGCGCTGCTGTTAATTCAGATGATTTTATTTTTTTTGGTCTCTTAGGTTGCATTAATGGCTGGTTTAGTTTCTCACTCAGATGGACTTGTAGATTCAGCATTGAGGTGCTTGCATAATGTTGACTTATTTGAAGGTTTGTCTATGAATTATTCTCCAGATGGCTCGGTGCATATTAGTAGACTGGAAATTGTAGATTTGCACTGCACAAGATTAAATCAAGCCTTCTTTATTTCTCTCCCTATCCTGTAAATGTATCGCTTACAATAACTTTTTGAATCCGATTTTGGAGTTAAGTTCCTCTCTTGATTCCGAGGAAGTTTATATCATCATTGCCTCGAATATCCAGTATGATATATATAATAGGTGACTAAATATTTAATAATAAAGGTAACACAGTTTCATTCTCACTTGCTTTAACATTAGTAGAAAGCTTACTACCATAACATCCGCAATGGATGATTAAGCATCTCAGTTTATTATTGAGAACAACAACGAAGTCGAGCTTACGAAAAAATCACATTCTGCTCATGATCCATTAAAAATAACATGATTTCCTCTTCTAGGAGGATGGTTGAAGTGCTTGTTGCCACTATCCACATGTTACAACTTAAAAAAAAAAATTACTTGCACCAAATGGTGTGTGCAGCTTAGAGGTTTTGGAGATGCTCCGTGAATCTAGCCTTTGTATATGAGCTTTTGAGTTGTTGGGGAATGGGATATGGGTTTGCCTTTTGAACTGTTGGAGATAATGTTAGTGAATATGATGACAAGATAATAGAGAGGAAAAGAGAAGGCAAAGTTCTCAGTGTCAGAGCAGTAACAAGGTGCAATAATTGTGTGGAGCACATATTGCTGATTCAATTTACCTGAGTTCTCCAAGATCATTTCATGTTTGACCCTGTATATCTTTGGCTCAAAACCTGATCAAATACTCAAACTAGCGTGTCTTTTGCATCTGTTGTGAAGCCTCTTTGTCTGAATTTGAGAGGTTATGCATGCTGCTGTATCAAGAAGCAACCAGATTAAGATATTCCACCCCAGCTTTATCATGGTTTTCCATAGTAAAATATTGAATTGTGTTAGAACATGAATAGGTTTATACAATCCTATTAGAATAGGAATAGGTTTATACAATCCTATTAAGAATAGGAATAGGAATAGACATAGAAACAGGAATAGTAAATAGTATCCTACTTGGTAAAGGATTGTATTCCAGTGTCTATAAATAGGGTCTCAATGTAATAATGTAGACACAACAACAATTCAATAATATTCTTTTCCTATATTTCTCACATGGTATCAGAGCCTCTACGATCTTGGTAGAAAATCAACGAGCTTCTGCTGCCGGCGGGTGGCTATTACCCATATATATTGCCCGTCTGGCCAATGATTATGTTAGCAAAAGTTGGGTCACCATGTATCTTTCATGTGACTATTTTCTCATATCTAATTTGTGTGGCACCATGCCATCTTTCCGGTGACTACTTTCTTATATCTAATTTGTGTAGCACCGTGCCATCTTTTCGGTGACTACTTTTTTCATATTTAATTCGTGTAGCACCGTGCCATCCTTCCGGTGACTACTTTTTTCATATTTAATTTGTATAGCACCGTGCCATCCTTCCGGTGACTACTTTTTTCATATTTAATTTGTATAGCACCGTGCCATCCTTCCGGTGACTACTTTTTTTTTTCATATCTGATTTGCGTAGCACCGTCCATCTTTCCGGACTACTTTTCATATTTAATTTGCGTAGTACCGTGAATTTTTCTGAACTACTTTCTCATATCTGAGTTGCATAGCACCGTGTGTCTTTTCGGTGACTCCTCATATTTGATTTGCATAGTTCCATTCGTCTTTCCGGTGACTCCTCAAATCTGATTTGTGTAGGTTGTGCCATCATTGCGACCCTACTCATATAATTTCTCCTTTTCAGCATGGTTGTGTCATCATTCCAACCCTACCCATATTATTTCTCTCTTTTTAATAGGGTCGTGCCGTCAATCCGACCTTTCCTATATAATTTCTATTTTCTAGTTGGGTCGTGCCATCATTCCGACCCTATCCATATAATTTTATTTCTTAGATTGTGACCACTTTCAGCCATCAAATCTAATTTTGACCACTTTAGCATGTTCCGGCCAATTTTTCGGTGACTTTCTTGTATCGACTCATCTATTGGTTTATACAATCCTATTAGAATAAAAATAGGTTTATACAATCCTATTAGAATAGGAATAGGTTTATACAATCCTATTTAGAATAGGAATAGAAATAGAAATAAAAACAAGAATAGTAAATAGTATCCTACTTGGTAAAGGATTGTATTCTAGTGTCTATAAATAGGATCTCAATGTAATAATGTAGACACAACAACAATTCAATAATATTCTTTTCCTATATTTCTCACAAATTGTAATACCATTATCTGCAGGCTCAAGGATTCCCAAGGACATTGATGGGTTTCAATCAACATTATGCAAATTTTGCAGTCTTATTGTTATGATTCCAGGTTTTTGATCTGTTCCTCTTCAATTCTTCTATTTTGCTTGTCCTTCGTTATGTCTTTGTGTCTTGTCATCTTGGAACTTAGCACAGCATGTTGTAAGCAAGACATAGTAATATCAACTGCTTGGGAATGGCCACCTGGTGAACCTGTAGTGTGAAGAGTTAATTTGAACAAACTGCATATAGATATATGTAGTGGGCTAGAACAAATCAGAACAAGTCTGAAATTTTCCAAAATCCCAATGACCATGGTCTAAAATGCTCTAATAAAGTAGGAAACCTCTAGAGGAGGAAGTGTTTAGTCCTGGTATAGAAAACCAGATCTGATACAATATGAATCGAAGCTTGATTCATTTGATTAATATCTCCAAATTCTAACTTTTGATCAACTGTTTGATCCAAATTAGTTGGCAAGTTTCCCGCAACCATTGCCTGATTTTATTTTTTCTGCACTAGCTTGAGAAACTACATTCTATTTCTTGTTCTTCTAAAATATCAAATTACCTCCTACTAGAACACAATATCCAAACGTAGATCGTCTATAAGAAGGTGATCCTGCCCATCCACGTCTATGTATCCTATGATCTGAGCATGACTTTGATCCTCAAAAGGTAGTCCTTTTACATATAGAAGAAATATGAACAATTACATTCCAATGACTAGCACTTGGACAGTCCATAAATAGACTTATAACACTTACATGATTAACAATGTCAGGTCCAGCCACTACAAGGTAGTTCAACATACTAACCAGTCGCCTATATCTTTCAGGATCACTAAGGGGCTCCCCTATCTTGGCAGAAGCTTAGCATTTGGGTCCATAAGAGTGTGAATTGAGCAAGAGCCCTTCCATACGGGACTGTCTACAGCCTGCTATTCCCGTCTCCTCAAGAATGTCTAGTACATATTCTGTTGTGAATTGACAATACCTGACTTAGACAGAGCAAACTCAATACCTAGAAAATACTTCAATCCAGGAGACCCTTAGTTTGGAAGTTCTGAAAGAGATATTGCTTCAATCCAGTGATACCATCTTGATCATTGCCAATAATGACTATATCAAACATAACCCACTAAGTTGATTCAAAGACTTAGAGAAGAATTCCCTATAAAACACATAATGATCAGTTGCACATTCATGCCAACTCCTGCATAATTGTGATGAACTTACCAAATCAGGCTTGAGGAGGCTGTTTTAGACGAGAAAGTGATCGTCGCAATAAGTGAACAAGGCAACTGAACTCCCCTGAGCGACAAAGTCAGGTGGTTTCTCTATATAAACCTCAATCCTCAAGATCATCATGGAGAAAAACATTCTTAATGTCCAACTAGATAAGGAGGTCAATGACAAATATCACCATGGATGGAAAAAAGATGAAAATATATTATTTTTGCACGGGTGAGAAAGTATCATTGTAATCAAAGCCCAAATATCTGAATGTAATCTTTGGTCACAAGGCAAGTCTTAAGTCTATCTGTTTGATCACCTGGACTATTTGACTATATAAACCTGCGGACAACCAATTCAAATTCACCTGGATGAGAAACAAGATCCCTAGTACTATTATTGGGTAAAGCAGATATCTCCTCATTAGTACAAGTTGAAATCCAGGGTGAGAGACTGTTTTACCTGTAGACATGAGGATTAAAACATAGGATAAACATGGCACAAAGACATAATGAGCTGATGAGAGCCAATGACAACTCAAACATGTATAAAGGGTGTTGAGGTTATGAGTGGATCAAATACTTATCCAAAGTGCAAAGAGTCAACTATGAGAAGAGTCTGTAGTAGTTGAAGGATCTGATACAGGACGTGAATCATTTGGATCTGATGTTGCATGCTCACATCAAGAGTGGTGAAGTTGTAGATGATGGAACTGTGGGCGGTGAACTATAGATGGTTGAATTGTGAGACAAGATGAAGGAAAGATAATGACAGAATTCCCCAAACATGGAGCTGGTAACACCTAAAAAATGTTAGGTTGTCAGAAGAGGAGAGTTGAGTATGGTTGCGTTCAACAATGTGAAATCAACATACATAAGGTACCACTGGAGGTCAAGTGAGTAACGCCACTATACATTTTGCACACTTGAGTAACCTAAAATGTGCACTTAAGAACATGATTGGCTGACTTGTCTTTTCTCGGAGTGAAGTTATTGACCAAACACACACTTCCAAACACATGAGGTGGAAGAGAGAACAAGATGAATAGCAAAACAAAACAGCATATGGAACTTGATTTAGAGATACCTGAGAAAAGTATACAATTAATAAGATAATAAGATTTGAGAACTGTATCCCCAAAAATGTAATGTAACATGAGATTGTATGAGTAGTATGCGAGCAGTCTCAATAAGATGCCTATTCCTCCTCTCAGTTGTCCCACTTTGTTGAGATGTATAAGGGTAAAATGTTTGATTAATGATCCCATG
Source organism: Solanum acaule (assembly GCA_036250505.1). Classification (NCBI taxonomy): domain Eukaryota; kingdom Viridiplantae; phylum Streptophyta; class Magnoliopsida; order Solanales; family Solanaceae; genus Solanum; species Solanum acaule. The sequence continues at coordinate 6,290 of JAJOOR010010563.1, read as the reverse complement.
AGAGTTCATAGAACTACTAAACGGAGAAGATAAATATTCTGAAACATCCAATTTTACAGCACTAATTTGAGACAGAATTATTATCTATTTTTGTATCACCCATAGTTTGAACAAGTAATGATCCTTGGTGTCAAAAATTGAGCACGGATATTCAGAAATAAACAATAACCTTCCTGAGATAGAATCTGCCTGATCTATCCGGAAAAATTATGCCTGAACGGCTGGACCAAATCTTCTAGAACTTGGATTGGAAGGGTCGGAATAGGTTTTCGACCTGAGATCTGAAAAATATTTCTGGGAGAAGTCGTTGGAAAGCTAGTTGTTGGGTCAGAACCCTAATTTTGGTGATCGGTAAAAAAATCAATATCGGTAGGTATGTACTCCGAACAAGCCTTTGAAGTGAGAGATGGAAAAAAAATTGGAAAAATTTGTTAGAAAAGTAGATCTCACATTAAAAGTAGCTGCCACTCCGGAACCCTAATTATGGTGGCCGAAATAAATCAAAGCTGGTAGGAATAGGCTCGGAATGTTCCAGCGACCCAATGGAGAAAAAAACAATTCCAAAAGGAACTGATCGGAAGGAGATTGTGTTGCGGACAGCCAACCAAGAAAGAGAAAACTTGACCTCTTTGATAAATACGGAACCCTAGTGCTGCGAGGGAGATAACTCACCTCAAAAAGGCAACAATGGCTCTAATATCATGTAAAGAAATGAATCTTGAAATTAACTCAACCTCAAAAGCTAGCTGATGAGGGGAAGATTGCGCAAGGCTATAAGGAGACCACTCATCCCTTTTTAACCCAATGTGGGACTCTTCAACACCCACCTCACGTCCAGGGCTGGACATCTGGAGCATGGAAACTTTTATATGGGGGTGCAACATCGGTAACAGTAATCGGGATAGACCAGAGCACCATGAAGATTTAAAGAAGAAGAAAAGGCTTCTTTGTATTTCTTTATGAATATACAACCCATGAGAATGGGTTTTTATACAATGAGTCCTAAGACTAAATAAGGAAAGACAATATCACATAATCAATTATATTCAATACACTATCATGCTACTCCTGTAATTAACCTATTAGTATCAATCAACATTTTCTCACCAATGCTCAGATATCATGTTAGAAAAATAAGACAAGAAAGGAAGAATTGAGTGACAAGTCAGCTTAATTATTCCTTCAAGCTATTGTAATTCAAATAGTGAATGTACAAGTGCCAAAACAGGAAAGAATCAATCTAATTAATTGGACTATTCCTAAGTGATTAACGATATTGTTTACAATATTCTTAATAGTGAGGGTCTAGTGTCTTGTGTAAAGAGAGACTAGAGAGTACTACTAGATCGGATGGTCACTGAAACTCATTGATGGAGAAGCCAAAAGTTGTGGAGTTGGATCATGAAATGTCTCTTGGTAACTCTGAAGAAATGGAAATATAGAGCTTTTAATGTGATGAAGATAGTTTTCAATCAGTTATGGTTCTATATTTTGTAGAAATTATGCTGCCAGTCATGGAGTTGTTGAACTCTTTGAGATGAACGTGTTCCTTTTTTACTCATCTTTATAAGCACTTGCATAAGATTGGCCACAGTTGGTATCCAATTTGCTTTGCTCATCTTTATAAGCATTTTTATAAGATTGGCCACAGTTGGTATCTAATTTGGATATATAGTTGGCATTGGGAACAAATAATTTGATAATGCTTAAGGTCCTAGAATGTTGTCAAAGAACTGCATAAAGTGAATTTTCTTTTTTGATAAGAATTAATCGATTTTCTGCTGAAGTTTATGGAAAAGTAAATTGAGTTAGGTAACATCTTCCTAACTAATAATTAATATAAGCAAAAAGATATTGATACAAGTGTGCTAAGATGTTAGATGTCAAAAAGTTTCGATAGAAGATCAAGTTATACTTCCAATGAGCTTTATGGCACTGCCTTATCTCCTGGATTTTCATTCTAGGTAACATTGAGCGAGGAGTCACTAGCATCCCCAGGAATATGTTTTCCATCCTCAGCTCCTTGTCATGGTGAGACATCCTTATATCTTCTTTTATCATTTCCCTTCCATTCTCTATTAATGTTCTATTGTTGGGTTATAGGATGCGGCCAAGTATGAAGGCAAAGGTGTTATGTGCACTCATCTTAACAGTTGCTGCATTGTCCCAGAATAATCTCCTGTACCATGCAATACATGATGAGGTATTCCTGCTGTTTCATAATTATGAACTTGGTTGTACATTACATCAATTTTCAGATGTATAGTATTCCATGCAAGGAAACAGTTAGTATGTGGTTAAGCTTTTAGAAGGATATCATTTGTGCTAAAGCAATTAAAGATGATTTATGTAGGTAACCTTCCTGCAGTTATTATTAGTCCCTAGCAGATTTAGTCTTGGAAATATTGAGGTTTGGAGTGTTATATATATTCTCAAGACAGGGAACATTTCCCTAAAGATGCTCTGCATCATCAACTTTCAGTATCTACTCCGATATGCTTAGGTCCTTTCTGATTAAGTATGTAAATCAAGCACGTTGATATCCTGTTATCCAGCTTAGCAGACAGGATGGATATTCTCCTTCTCTTGGAAATATTACTTTTAATGGCAGCGGTGACATGGAATTTATAGCAGCCACATCTAACATTTACACTAGTGATGATTAGAGATGAATTTGATCCAAGGCATAGGTGTCACTGCTGTGAATGCATCAGCTGTAGCCAAGTAGGAAAACATTATATTCCTGCTAAAGTCAGCTTATTAAGAATGAGATAGGTTGAATGAAATGATTCATTCCCGTCATCTGGATGAGATAGCTCTTCGTACATTAGATACTTTTACTATGGGAAGACAGTTTAGGAGATTTGCATGCGAGGAGAATCCTATGGGAAGAAAGTGATTTGGGTGAAGAATGGATGTGAGTTGTGACTGATATGAATGTTAAGGAGGTGACAACTACTTATGGGGACGGCAAATGGATTATGAAGGGTATTTGATCTTTTCAAAGCTTATTGGATTCTATGTGAGAACTGTAAACTGAATACGGTTCTGGCTTGATGTATCTTATGGTGACACCACATCTAAAGAAGGCTTCCCAAATTTATTCTGTTATGAGTGACAAGATCATGGTGCGGAGGTCCATAAAAGTGGTGGTGTGCAGGTGTCTTGAGATTATTCTTGTAAGACCCTTACAGGGCTGGGAATTTGAAGAGGTAAAACATTCTCCCAGAGGTTATACATCCCTCTTCCCACACAGTTCAGAGAGGATGATTTTCAGATTTTGAAAGGGTGATCTAGTAAATACTTCACAGTGAAGTCATACTATCATGTTCAGTTCTGTTCAATGTGTAGAAGCAATGACCGATTGGAAATCATTATGAAGATCTAGAGCTTCAAGGATGGTGGAGTTTTCTATGTCATATGCAGTATAGGATACTATTTTGGCATTAGACAATCTAAAGAAAAAAAATGTAGTATCATTAATGTTGTTAATGCAACAACAGGAGATGGCAGCAACACCTGCTTTTACATTGTAGGTTTCTTTGGATTTGATATTTTATGCTTAAATCAAGTACACTGTTTCTGAGAACTGTGGCGAGGTTAGGAGCTAGCAGAAAGATGTTATGTGGGAGGGGGGGGGTTGTGGAGAATATTCAATTCTCAAGCTTGTATCTGGTGGAGAATTTGTGAGGAAAGGAACAAGGGATGTTTTTTGAAGATAGTATAGTACAGAAATTGAAAATGAAATGTCTAGCTATTTTTACTTCTGGTGTAGAGGGATGTATTTAGAAGATCATGTTCCTATTTTTGATCTCTTAGATTCCTTACGAGATGACAAAGGAATACGAGTACTCCATATGTGCTCACTTTTGTATGTAAGGTTGACTCCCAGTTTTGAGGAGCCAATCTTATGTCAATAAATTATCATGTGTGTTGTGTTTGACATCTATAAACAAGTGTCTTGTATACATCAGGTCATCACTCTTCTCTTCTCTTATTTTCTCACCGAGATAGTTCTAAAAGTTTGCTTTCTACGGCAATATCTTGGGCTCCCCTTACAGCGGGTGTGTAGGATGAATGGTGCACGAGTATACTGTATAACTTGATTCAAACAAGGTGTGTATTGACATTTCATCATGTAAGGTCGTCCTACATGCAACCATTTTATTTATGGGTGGAATGAGAAACTATACACATGGGCATTTCATTTACTGGAAGAAATGCCTGTTATAAATATATTTTTTCTTTTGAGAAAGGTCAGATTGGCAGTTACAATTATTGTTGTGGGCAATAACAACTTGCAGTTTCTGGTACTATGTTAATAAATGGTGGATATGTGAAAGATTATCCTAATTAAGGAACCGCCTTCATTCTCTTACTAGTTTTTCATTCCCTTGATTGGATATCTATATATTTTTCATCTTTCTTTCGTAAGTGTCCTAGTGCTTTAGCCTCTCAATATTGATTTATCATGCATCCAGGTTATGGGCAATGACTCTTTGTTCTATTGTGATCAACAATATCTGCAAGAGCTTTTTTCATTTTCTACTGTTCTTCTTCAGAGCTTAATCGATACTGTTTTACAAGAACCAATACAGGTAACATCTTGCTTATCCTTTGCTCTTCCATGAAAGATAAAAGAATTAGGGGCCCGTTATTAAGCTAAATCTGAATACTGTCTTTGAAGGCTGCCCGAGGAAATCTCGCACTTGATGCTTGCAATGCTGTTGCATCTTCTTTTGAAGTAAGTCACAGTTCTTTGTGTGTGTTTTTCCTGAAATCATTGACTGAAGGACCTGTCATCCTGGTTGGTATATAAAACTGCACCTAATCTCCAAGACATTCAAGTTAGTACCAGTACCAATTACGAAAGAGAAAGCTTTTTTCAAATCTTCCTATCTCTTATGGATGGACGTTAAAATGTTGGATTGTTTGTAAGGTTTGATGCAAGTAAATAGTCAAAGTTCTGTTGTTTAATCCTAGAATGCTTGTTAAGTAGGTATGTCAAGGAGCATCAGAAATTTGCTCCAAGCTGGTCGAAACTGCCAAGCTATCTTTGAGCTCTAACAACAAATATCTTCAATCTACAATCAAGTTTCTCAACAACCGTGGATTTTTGCAAAGGGGAGAGTCGTAAAAAGCAGGAAAATAACATGTTCTGCAAAAGTGGTGTGTAGCTTACTTTGTCACTATAGTCTTATTTTGTTCTTAAGTTAAGCATCTATCTCTTTTTTTTCCTTCATCAAGTTGATATCTATCATAATTTAGATTTTTCTGGTGTTCGAGAGTAGGTTTTTATGTCTGTAGTGTTTCTTCATTTCAATTTTCTACTTTGATTTATTCACTTCGATGATCGTGTATTCTATAGTTTACCTGGGAAAGTTCATTGGTTTATGATCTATGTTTGTGTTGTCAATCAGTTTTAATTCTTTGGAAACCAATATGTACAAAGGAAATTACTTTTTGTCGAATTTTACTTCACTTGCCCAACTGGATATAAATATCATCAACTCGGCAAAATGAACAGTGCGTGTGAAGTCTGTTTTAGATGTTTTTTTTATAAAATAAAATGGACTAAACCTTCAAAAAGAGAAACAATTTAACATTTTTATTTTGTGGTTTTGCAAAAGTTAAAAGTTTCTTACAGATTATTTGGAAATTTTTCCATAGAAATGGCAGCGCCTTTGGTACGAAGGAGTATATTCGACATGGTTTTAAATTACAGATATGTAACATATAGCAAAATGTCTTTTAATCTTGTAATCTTAAACTAAATATAATAAAAATGATCTATTTAAAACAAAATTGTATAAAAAGTAGACTCATGTAGTATACCCTTATCCCTTTTTTCTGCGAATTGCTCAAAAGATTAAATTGATGGATATGTAACATATAGCAAAATGTCTTTTAATCTTGTAATCTTAAACTAAATATAATAAAAATGATCTATTTAAAACAAAATTGTATAAAAAGTAGACTCATGTAGTATACCCTTATCCCTTTTTTCTGCGAATTGCTCAAAAGATTAAATTGATGGATATGTAACATATAGCAAAATGTCTTTTAATCTTGTAATCTTAAACTAAATATAATAAAAATGATCTATTTAAAACAAAATTGTATAAAAAGTAGACTCATGTAGTATACCCTTATCCCTTTTTTCTGCGAATTGCTCAAAAGATTAAATTGATGGATATGTAACATATAGCAAAATGTCTTTTAATCTTGTAATCTTAAACTAAATATAATAAAAATGATCTATTTAAAACAAAATTGTATAAAAAGTAGAC
>JAJOOR010010562.1:0-20132 GCA_036250505.1 Solanum acaule | reverse complement strand
CATGTATCAAATAGTATCAAACAGTTCCAACAATCAAAGAAGACAAACAGAACTAGAACCTGAGAGTCACCGGGGCAAAATGCGAAGCAACGCTGAACAACTGAAGACGAGTAACTCTTACATGCGGTCACAAACTGATCCATGACAGAATGCAGATCAGGGGAAGAAGGACAGTGACAAATGCCTATAACGGCAAAAAATTTCCGATTGGATTGGAAATCTTCCCAAGGACTAGCCGGTGAACCACCGACCATGTATTTGAACCGGAGGCTACCGGAATCCCAAGGTTGATGAGCGAAAGGAGATTTTTGATGTTCTGTGTAGAATGAACTGATGGAAGATAATGATACTGTGTAGTGACGAACTAGCATAGAAGTGTAGTCGCGGAATAAAGGGATTGCTATAGATCCGATTGGTAGAACTGCTACCCGGATCATACAGCTTGTTTCGATGCTCACGTCGGGTTCCATTTCGAACTCTGCCGGGAAATGATCGCCGGAGAAGGTGGAAAGTGGAGATTGGCAGCTCCGGCGAAGCGGTTTTAGATCAGATGTTAAGCATAGGACGGAGTATTGGTTTAATCCCAACAATTGAGAAATTGGTTTAATTCTTTTTGTGACTTTTAAAAATAATAATTGAAATAGACCAAATTAATTGATTTTTAAATTTTCACATTTCAAAACTTTTTCTTTATTTTTTAAATCTAGTGTCATATTAAAATCACATAAACAAATTGAAACACAAGGATTATATCTTTCTTGGTATCAAATTGAATATATTAAAATGTTGTTTAAACTTCAATTTACCTGAATATCAAAAAAATTGAAAAATAAATAAAATAATATTCTAATCAACTAATCAAGTAGTGTTCCTATACAATCAAAACAATTTTTTTTCTACTTGTAAAACATTTTTTTTTTGGTAGTATATGCATCCAAAGGTGTGTTTGATGGTTAATAAAATTAGTGAAAAAAATTAGATTTTAACTTCAACGAATATAAAAAAAAATTATGATCTCATCTCTTTTACTATGCACAAGTTTGGTAGTAAAACTACCAATGTACAATATGAAATTAGTAAAGGTAAGTGCATATTAGCCCAATCGCTGTAGTCAATATAAATAAAAAAACACTCCTCAAGTATGTAAGATTTAGCATATGATGAAAAGACATAACTCTAAATAGACCAAATCCAACAAACAACACAGACATATAAATAGTTAGTTACAAATTCCACCTTTCTCTCATCATTCACTAACAAAATAGACCAAATCCACTTGTGCTATGCATGTATATTGAATGTAACACATTTTATGCTTTCATGCATTGTTTTCAATCAAAAAAGAAAAAAATTCTTCAAGATCTTCTGTTTTTTGTTGGTTCAATTAAATCATTTTCATCTTTCAGATCTCTAAGAATTCATCCGAAACTTGGCGATCGATGGATAAATTAAAGAAGTGTCTATTGTTGTGTACCTTTTTTCTTGAATTTGCTAGTGGATTTTATCTACCTGGTAGTTTCCCACACAAATATTATGTAGGTGATCAATTATCTGTCAAAGTAAATTCCTTGACCTCAATTGATACAGAATTACCTTATGGATATTACAGTTTACCTTTTTGTAAACCTTTAGAAGGTGTCAAAGACAGTGCTGAAAACTTAGGTGAGCTTCTTATGGGAGATAGAATTGAGAACTCTCCTTATAGATTTAAAATGCACGTAAACGAAAGTGAGTTGTTTTTGTGTCAAACAAATGCATTATCAGTTGATGAATCCAAAGTTTTGAAAGAACGGATCGATGAGATGTATCAAGTTAATCTGAATCTTGATAATCTTCCTGCTATTCGGTATATGAACAAAGATGGATTCTTTCTTAGGTGGACGGGTTATCCGGTTGGTATTAAGGTTAAGGATGTGTATTATGTGTTCAACCATTTGAAATTCACTGTGTTGGTTCATAAGTATGAGAAGACTAATACTATGCCTGGTGTGATTGGGGCTGGAGATGGTGTTGAGTTAATTACAACGGATGATAAGTCTGTTATAGACACACCGGCTTACATGGTTGTTGGATTTGAAGTTGTCCCCTGTAGTTTTCAGCATAATATAGATTTGCTTAAGAATCTAAAACAATACGATAAGTATACTGCACCTATTAAATGTGAACCAGCTACTGTAGCCGGGGTGATCCAAGAGGGCAAGCCATTGGTATATAGTTATGAGGTCAATTTTGTGGAGAGTGACATTAAGTGGCCATCAAGATGGGATGCATATTTGAAGATGGAAGGTGCAAAAGTTCATTGGTTTTCGATTCTTAATTCCATGATAGTTATTACATTCTTAGCAGGGATAGTTCTGATTATTTTCTTGAGGACAATTCGAAGAGATCTAGCTCGTTACGAGGAGCTTGACAAAGAGGCTCAAGCTCAAATAAACGAGGAGTTATCAGGATGGAAACTAGTTGTTGGTGATGTCTTCAGGGTTCCGGAGAATGCAGAACTCCTCAGTATGATGGTTGCTGATGGATGTCGTATTTTAGGAATGGCAGTCGTGACAATATTATTCGCGGCTCTTGGATTTATGTCTCCAGCCTCTCGAGGCACACTTATTACTGGCATGCTTTTGTTCTACATGTTCTTAGGTATTATTGCTGGCTATGTTGCTGTTTGGCTAATGAAAACACTGAATGCTGGTAATACCAATGGATGGCTTTCGATTTCGTGGAGAGTTTCTTGTTTTGGCCCTGGAATTGCATTTCTTATACTAACTGTTCTGAATTTCCTCTTATGGGGAAGTCATAGCACTGGTGCAATTCCTTTCACTACATACATTGTTCTGTTGTTGTTGTGGTTTTGCATTTCCATGCCTCTTACACTCATAGGTGGATTCATCGGTACAAAGGTTCCACACCTTGAGTACCCTTGTCGTAGCAATCAAATTCCTCGTGAAATCCCATCAAACAGATTTCCTACTTGGGTGTTGGTAATTGGAGCAGGAACTCTGCCATTTGGAACTCTATTTATTGAACTCTTTTTCATCATGTCTAGCATATGGCTCGGACGTGTTTACTATGTTTTCGGGTTTCTGTTGGTAGTATTGATACTGCTAGTGGTTGTTTGTGCTGAAGTGTCTTTGGTCCTGACTTATATGCATCTTTGTATGGAAGATTGGAGATGGTGGTGGAAATCATTCTTCGCGTCTGGCTCAGTTGCAATCTACATATTCTTCTACTCCGTCAACTATCTTGTTTTCGATCTCAAGAGCCTCAGTGGACCTGTTTCGGCTATGCTATACTTAGGCTACTCACTTTTAATGGCGCTTGCTGTTATGCTAGCAACTGGTGCTATAGGGTTCTTGACGTCTTTTTTCTTTGTGCATCGTCTCTTCTCTTCCGTGAAAATAGATTGAAGAAGGTGACCTGTTTGAGTTCCATTTTCCATGCTATTGATGATAACATGAAGATCAGGTGGAGGCTAATGTTAACCACTTGCAAATATTGCTAGCTTTTATGGTAGAGTACTTTTTTCTAAATATTTCAAATTTGTTGTCATGTTGTTTCATACATTTTAAAGGAAATAAGATCAGTTACTGAGAATTTTTGAGTGTGTGTATAGTGTAAGTTTAATTCTAGCACTAGGAATTTGCAGGCACAACATATAACTTCTCAGTTCTCAAAGACATTTTTGAATGGTTCTCAAGATGCTTATTCATGTACCATGGTATTTGTTTAAAGACTTTAATGAACCATTATCTTTGATTTACCTAATTGATGTTATATTTTACCTTATATTTGACTTAAGCCGAGGGTAAATAAAAAAAACTTCTCTACTCACATAAAATAGGTGTAGGATTGCGTATGCACCACAATCCTACTCTTAAGATTACATTGACTATATTGTTGTTATTGTGTTTAGGAAAGATTCAACCTCGCGTGGTCAATAGCTACTTTCTCGGCGAATTCACTTTTAATATATTGTGACAATACTATTACAATGAAATACTCTATTTAACTTCAAAATTTCATATAGCAAAAGGCAGTGGCGGAGCCAGGTTTTTAATAAGGGGTTCAAAATCTGAGAAGTAAACACACGAACTAGTGGAAGGGGGTTTGACATCTATTATACATACCTAAAAAATAATTTTAACCATGTATAAATAGTAATATTTTCCACCGAGGGGGTTCGGATGAACCTCCTAAGTATATGTTGCCTCCGCCCTGGCAAAAGGTATACACCAATTATTTAAAAAAAATAAATTAAAATTGCGATGTTACGGAGTAAAAATATAGAGATTTCGTTTTAGTATATAAGATTTCATAAGGATTGAAGGATGCACTGTGGTCGGTTGATAGTTGGTTAGAGTTATGCATATATTAGTAATGTAGAATTAGTTATGAGTGAATCTATGTATTATTTTATGCAAATATTAATTATACTGATACATGTATAATTATCTCACCTCATTTTATCCGGTATAAAATAATATAGAGATTCGGTCATAACTTATAAATATATTAGTTATGCAGCTTTCATAGTTGTTAATCAAACGTCGTATTAATTTTATACATGAATAAGTTATTTCCTCTATACCTACCAACGGTATAAGTCATACAAAAATTAATATATGAATAACTTGTTTCTTAAGGAGCTACCAAATAACCTGCAATGATAATTTGCTTGGTAAGATTTGACTTGAGCGTTTGAGAAAAAAATTCTTAGTATTCAATTTACAAGTGGTCATAAGATATATTTCTCCGACATAACTCTATTTTTGAAGAAAATAATCTTTTATAATTCCTTACAAATTAAATAAAAAATAATTCAAATCATTTAATTTAAAATGACATAAAACTAAAAACAAATTTACCACTCCAAAACAAACTGGCACAAAAACTTGCCTCAGTGAGTTAATTCAATAAATAACTCAAAATTAGGCGCTAAAGATGAACTAAATCTTTTATCTTTTGTTGTAGTTAATTGATTTTCCAGTTTTCTGATTTCAGACTCTCTGATTTCTTCAGCTCAGGTAACCAGAATCCTCTTTTTTTTTTTACCCTTGTTCCCATTATTATTCCGTTTATTGCTTCCGGTTAACCTAAGGGAAGGTTGAGAGCAGCTTTATCTTTGTTAATCGCATTTTAGCTGCTTCGTTTTTGATGAAATGTATAGTTAGAAAATGTGGAGTTGTATTGTTGCTAGTGTTTTTTTTTTGTGCTTTTGTAGTTTACAATTTAGTGATTCTATGTTGACTATAACTTATTATCTGTTTACAATCGAGTGATTCTGTGTTGATCATAACTCTTACTATGTGTTTAGAATTGAGTGATTATATGTTGATAACTCTTATGTGTTTTTTTTGGATTACTTTTATGTTGATAACTCTAATGCATGTAATGTGTTTGAAGAAAGTTCTCTGTGATTTCGATCTGGCAGCTTATAGCCTTATCGAAAGAATTCCGCTTAGATCTCCTTTTCCTTTCTTTTAGAAAAAATATTCTGAAAGTTTGAACGGCTACCTAAATACATTGACAACTACTAATCCGAGGAAGGCCTTTCTCCGAAACAACTCTTCTCTAGACGTAGAATGTAATGGTTCATTTGATGATTTGAAAATAGTTTGCGACAACATGTTCAGCTTCCAGCAAGTTTATGCTGCTTTTTTAGTGTGCTGACAAATTGGAAAAGGTTTTTGAAACAACTCTTATCTAGACGTAGAAACAAATGGTGGTAGAATGTAATGGTCCATTTGCCAAGTAGCTTGCGAGAACATGTGCAGCTTCCAGTAAGTTAATGCTGCTTTTTTAGTGTGCTGACAAATAGGAAAAGGTATTTGAAACAATTCTTCTCTTGACGTAGAAATAAATGGCGGTAGAATGTAATGGTCTATTTGCCCAATAGCTTGTGCGACAACATAATCAGCTTCCAGCAAGTTATGCTTTCTAGCGTGCTGACTAATGGGAAAAAGGTATTTGTTGTGGATGCACAAGTACTAACAAACAGAAGACATTTCAAATTATCTAGGTTGAGTCTCTTTAGGCTATTTGATTTGTAGATAGGCTTTGGGAAGTTGCACCAAATGCGCTCAACTTCGACTTGCTTGTCCACCCCTCACCACCTACCCAAACTATATCTTTGGGGTTTAACTTTTTCAAATGGGTGTGCATTCAGTAAGCCACAATAGACAGACAGGGACGATTTCCCTATACTGCTTCTTGTATCCTATCAATGCAATATCCGTTCCAGTGAGGTTTTAACATCCTTTCTGCTACTTCATCCGTATTGTCACCTTAATAAGTTTACTGGGAACAACAATTGATTTTGATAGAAAAAGTTAATCATTTACATATTACATTGACTGCACCATTATTTCAAATCGGACTATTTGTGGAACTTATCTTCTTTTTTCTTCTGCCTTTAAAAATAATAATTCTAGTGTACCTCATTCTAACCTAGCTAATATTTTTTAGACATACTCTGCTAAGTTTTTATCTAGACTTGCTCCTTCTCTTGGAAGAGGAACATAATTAATGTGCTATAACACTTCGAGCATAGCCTAACCTAGCTGATATTTTAAGACATACCCTGCTAAGTTTTTATCTAGATTTGCTCCTTCTCTTGAATGAGGGACATAGTTAATGCTCTAAAACACTTTGACGGTAGCCTTGTTTAGCAAGTGGACAGCTACTATAACATTACTTCTGCCTTCTGGCACAGTTCTGCACCCAACTTAGCTGTTTATATCATGGTATTTCTCACAATTTATAACATAAGCAGAACATGTCGACTGAGAAGAGTCCGCTTGAGCAAACATCACCTGCTGTTGCATCATCATGCCGAAAAAAGAAATCTGAAAGTGCCACATTTTTGGAGGATGTGAAGGATCATATTGATGAGTTTATACATGCCTCAATGGATGAACACACATCTTGCTTTAAGAAGACCATCAATAAGGTTAGTTCCAAATCAAAATAGTATTACGGATTATTCCTTTCTTAATAAGGCATTATGGTTTATTTTTAACAGCTGTGGTTATGCCTTCAGATGTTTGGGATGTCTAAAATTGTTGCTGAAAGAAATGCCGAATCAAAGGAGGTTGAGAGCTCACTTCCTCTCCAAACTGTTGTATCTGAGTAAAGATTCCATATGTAGAAAGAACTCGGGAGGGTGAGATTGTGGAGGGTCAAAACGTGTATGCGTCTAAAGCCCCTTACCACATCTAGTTTTATCGTGCTATCCACATGTATCAATAAGCAACAATTTGAGATGCTCTTGCCTAAGAAGTCTTGCTTTTTACATCTGTTGGTTTTACCACACATTAGACATGTCTAGATAAAAAATATAAATGAGCATTACAATAACTTGATGAATCTCCATAGTGATTGTTGGATCCTTTGTTTTTATGGTTTGAGCTCTTCCTTTTCTGTTAACACCCTTCTTGCTTTAGATTTGGTCGATACTCTATGCTGCGTTCTCTAGTTACACGTGTATTCAGAGATATCATCCGAGGGTTTGATCCAGGCTTGGATGGTAGGCTTTTAATGGTGCCCTTTGTGAAAATTTTGACTCATGACAATTGCTGCCTAATTTGGGATGGGCCTTTTCTTCTCTATCAGTTAGCTCAGTGAAGAAAGTAACCTTTTCTAGAGTACTTAGTTTCTGTTAACTCCTAGTATTAAATAATTTAAATCCATTTCTCACCAAAACATTGCTTGAAAAACAGTGATATTAATTTAAAATTTTCTAACACCTTGTTTGGATGGTTGATACCCGTTGTATTGTATTGTATTGTTAGTTTAAATACAATGTTTGTTTTGATTGTTACTTAAATTCTATTGTATCGTATCATTTAAATCCATCGTTAGGTAATGATGAAAAGACTCATTTTATGGAACGACCGATTTGGTGTGATCGCGTCGTTACCTTAATATTTTCTTTTCATTTTATCTTTATTTATTATTTAATAATTGTATTTCATCTTTTACCCTACTTTTTTACAGTATCTCTATCCCGTACCCTACTTTGCTTGTATGTTTATCATTCAAAGATGTGTGACATTATGTAACGATGCAGAACGATACAACTTATCCAAACACCGTATTCATTAAAACAATAAAGTACAATACAAATACAATATAATACGATACATTATAAAACAACACGTAACAACCATCCAAACAAAGTGTAAATGTGGGGGAGAGAAAAAATCGACAAGAACAAAAGTGATTTTGAGGTCATTTTAGACGGAAAATACATTTCATTATATCCGATGATGTAGGCTATTAGCTAACATGACACATTTTCTTAATAGCTTATAGCTGCCATGACTTTCTTCTACCTTCATTAAAAAATTTATTGGTTCCTGTGAACCTTTGTAGATTTTGCTTTAGATTCGCCACTTGATTTCTTTTACTATATAACTTCAAGTATACTATTCTTTGGAAAAATTGAAAGTGATCACTGTAACATTCTTGCATGTGAGTATTCCTTTTGTTGGATGAGAAAGGGGGATGGAAAGAACTACGTTTGATACGTAGATGTGAAATACGTTATTTATGTATAAAGTTAATATTTTAAAAATCTGTATAATTAATACTTAAATAAGGTAGAAGATGTTATTGTATACAAGATAAAAGCTAAAATAACTAATCTCAACATTAATAATATTTGCGTCCGCCTTTGTAAACTGTGAGATAACAGTTCTCACCTGTGAGTCAGACTGTTAGAGTCACTGTTTAATTCTCCTTTTGCACTTTTTAACTCTCCTAATTTTTTAACCGCAATTAAAGAACAAGAGTAATTAATTAAGTAATTTTCAGACACAAAACATTGCGAAATTAAAGGCTTTTTGGGGAATTTACTTTGAATAAGTACTAATTAATGAATGAGTGTGTTGATTTTTGCTATATTTTAGTTCATAAGTCTGAAGTTACACAGATAGGGGTGTGAAGTAACATGTTCAATATATATTTATACTAATAGATTCAAAGGTTTTGAAAATTTTGAAATCATAGGTTTAAAACATAATTTTTAATACTCCCTCCGTCTCAAAAAGATTAGTTGTTATAACTTGAGCACTTGTAATCAAAACTTTTTGAGGAATCCTTCATAAGTGGTTGTAAATTACTGATTTTTCTTTTCAATCTTGATTTCCTAGGAACAATTGATATTAATGCAAAAATAAACATTTAAATTTGTATAAAATTGAATAAATAGACGCATGTGTTCTACATGGCAATTCATGTGAGATACACTCGAATTGAATTGTATTATGGCAGATAGGATATGTGTGTCGACGTCTACTTGTTCAACTTTTTTATATAAATGAGATAAAGTTAAACAGAAATATTTATTTATTAGGTATATATTTTTCATTAACCATGTTATGTGTATAAAATAGTGGGTCCTACTATCACGCGTTCAATGATATAGTGTAGCGGGACCCGATTCTAAATTCACGAACTTGTTTTGACTCAATTTAATTCCGCAGGACTTTAGTCTACAGGCCTACAAACATAACGGATTTTTTTTTTATTTTTCATTTGACCTCGATTAATTTGGATTCACGTCGTGTAAAGTTCCATTTAGGAGAAACTCTTTTTACCAAGGATTTTTTTCTTATTTCGGTATAAATTTGAAACCTCTAATTAAGAAAAGAACAATTATATCCACTACACCATAATCTTTGTTGGTAGCATAACTGATTTGATGACTAGTTGGGGCAAACCAAAAGTCCAAATATACTATTATCCCTTTGTGATATATTTTTTTGTGCTACTAGCGTTCACTTGGAATTGATTTCAGATCTTCATTCAACTTATAGTCGTTATCTCGCAAAATAATTATTTTTGATGAAAAGATTTGATTTATTTTTTTAAAAAAGAAATAATATGATTAATAACTATTGATTGAGTAATCAACCTGAATTTCGAGTTAATGAATGAAGCAACACATCGATCAATATATATATATATATGAAGATCAATCCTTGTTAAATGTATATAAATGATTAAATTTATATACATTTAATAATAAAATAAAATAATAATAATGGATGTGAGCCAAAGGAATGAGGTTAGGGACAGAATCACACAAAGTATCATTTATATGTTTGATGTAGGATTCTTTTGTATTTAAGTTATCCAAGAATTAAATTGATGTCATCCAAAGAACACCACAGATAGAAATGCATAAGGTTGAAATAAGCATAAAATGGAAGTTAGCACATGTGGGAGAAACACTAAAGCATGTTGTGTCCCAAGGACCAAAACAATTTAAAAGAGTCATTTAACTAATTAACAACTACACATGTATATACCAACGATTTATAAATAGTGGGGTATAGCATGTAAGAGTACTGATATCGAATTTATCTAAACTCAATAATTTTAATACAAAGTATGAATTAATTATATATAAAAATATATGACAATTGCAACATAAAATAAATATAAACCTATAACTCTAAATGAGTTCATTCCTAAAATCTTAAAGTTGAACTCGTAAAATTTAAATCTTGAATACACTTTTATCATACTTTCCCAAGAGCATGTAATTGCAAATTATGAGACATTGCACATTAATTTGTGTCTTTCTCCTGGTACCCTAGCATATGACAATTTTTTTTTCTTTCAATACAGGAACCCAATGATGGGAGCAATGTGCTTTTGGATTTAAATAAATCATGTCCAAACAAAAATCTTCATTACTTGGAACATGCATTGAGGTAACCTCCACATTCAAATTCACCGAATTATTTTATAAAATAATAAATTAAATGAACCCATATAATTTATATAAAACATATTTAGAAATTTTAAATGGGAATTTTAAAAAATATATATATTTTTTAAAATATTTATGTCACGTAGCTTAATATACAATTGCATAAAGCATATTTTTTCCATTAAATCTACGAGCGCCAATACCGCTTTAGTCCTTATTACGATAGGTGTAAATTGCTCTAGATGACGAGAAATTTAGTAGGCGTTTGACCATGCGATATCACATCATGATATGGAATTGTGAGATGGAATCAACGTTTGGACATGAAATTTAGTGGGCGTTTGGACATGAAATTTTATGCTGATTTCATCTCATGATTCCATATCATGAGGTGTGACTTCATATTCTCCAAAAATCATAATATGGGAATTCCATATCATGATTTGAGATATTTTTAATATAAAAATTGATTCACAAGTTTATATTTTGTTAAAACAACCCCACATTTAAATCTACTAACCATTTATTTCATCTGTAAATAAAATTTATAATCACATCATTACTTTTTAAAATTTATTATTCTCACCAACATATAGTCACTTTAACTAATACCAACCGATTGTTGAGTAATAAATTTGTTCTCTTCATTTACTCCAACACCTAATTTATTACTTCTACCGTTTGTATTTAATACAACTCAAAGTAACAATGTTGGTTCGTCTTCTCGGTCACATGATCGAGAAATGCAAGTTCAACGTGAGGAAATTATTCATACTATGTGGGAGGATTATATTAAAGACTAGTAAACTACAATTTATATTCAATTTTTTTATTGAATTAAAGTTAGATGAAACAGTTACTTAAGTGGAGAACAAATTATAGCTTTGTAATAATTTATTATGCAATTTTATAAATTTTTGTTTATTTGGTAAGATTGAATAAATAATTGGGGCTATTTTAATAGTTTTACAACTTATGGGATTCTTATGTTTATGAGAAAATATACAACACAAATATTTCATATCGCATGTCCAAACAAAACTTCAATTTCATCTCATAATTCCATATTATAATATCATATCATGATTCCATATCATGATACCATATCGCATGATCAAACAGGCCCTTAGAGAAACTAGATGTATATGTACAACTTCACATTTTTAAAAAACTAATTAGATATCAATGGAGTGACCTGACAGTATAAAATATTTTTAAGTGCGCAATGTATATAACTTAAACTTTTTTATATTTAGAAACGATTTAACTTTAAAATTTTTATTTTGCCCTCACATAAAATGGAAGAAGGGAGTTTATGCAATTTGTACAATATTATAGATGAAAAGAGTTAAACACCAAATGTTTTTTTTACAACTTTATTTTCAGTCAAACTCTTATTATTTTGATGTAATTGTGAATCATGGCCTCACACATTGATCTCACATCGTCCTATCTGAACTAATCATTAAGTTCAAGTATTAATTAATATCATGGTTAATTATATCATACTTGTGTGATAGCCGTTAAAAGATCATAAATCAGATAAATGGTTTGGACTAAATGTCTAATATATAGTTAACCCCACTTGTTTTCTGAACTAATCTGATCATAAATAGGATAAATAGTTTTTACTAAATGTCTGATATATAGTAAAGTATAGTGGCGGAGTCAGATATTTTAATAAGGGGGTTCAAAATCTGAGAAGTAAACACACGAACTAGTGGAAGGGAGTTCGACATCTATTATACATACCTAAAAAATAATTTTAACCATGTATAAATAGTAATATTTTTCGCCAAGGGGGTTTGGAGTCCCCTCATTATATGCTGCCTCCGCCCCTGGTAAAGTAGTAAACACAGAGAAATTCACTGTTGTTATATTTTGGGTGTGGATCAGGTAAATTCGTTCTTATGCAATAGCTCACAAATCACATAGCTCAGTACGATGAGTTCAATTGAGAATTGAGAAGGCATTGTCAGGGGAATCAATCTCTACCTCTCTTATATGATATTCACTTATTAAACCAACTCAGTCACCTTTATGGATTATTTTAATCTACCTTACTTAATCCATGATTTAACAAAAAAAGAATCATTTGCTCAAAATGCTGTGTACTTACTTATGTTTAAGGGCAAATAATTCCATATAGATAATTGATCTCAAATAATAGTAAACAAGATTTGGTTAAATGATTCAAATCTAATTAATAATTATGATGGTCTAAGATCATTATTCTGTGTGTCTTGTCCATACTTTGGACTCACTGATAATGTCCTATATAAGTTGCAAAATAATAATCATGATGTCCCTTAATTATTTCCCTCCAATATATTTTAATTTCATTTTACAATCATAGGCAAATTAAGATTGAGATTGTTATGGAACAAAAAGTATTATAATAATCATGGGGACTGCATCTGGTCACCCTTTTTGAAAACCCAAATTGTTGCTATCACACATTTTAATTCATTAATCAATCATGTCAATAACAAGGAGTCTTACCGTAATTGGTAAAGATGATGTCATATGACCAAGTAAGTCATAGCTAGAGCCGTTAAAATAAGCTTAGCCCATGGGGTTAGCCCAACCCTACCCGTTATTGGAGTAGGGTTGTGATAGAATTTTTCAAGCCCATTTAAAATTAGGGTTTATAAGCCCGGCCCATATAAGCCCTTGGCCTTGAGGCTTGATCGGGGCTGGGTCGGGGTCGGCCCATGGGCCAAAACTTTTTATTCAAGAGTAATTTACAATAATCTCACTAGTATATAATCTAATAATTTGAATACACGCTATGTTGTAATATTATGAATCTTCGTACCCAGATACATGTATCTCGGAATATATGGACTCAAAATTAGGTTAATTTGTTCTAGATACACTCTATCAAAGTAGATTCGCATGTATCTAGGATACATATACAAATCTCGTGCCCTCACCTCCCTCCCATCTTGCTTGTCACTCTCTTATCTCACGATACATACTAATTACACTAAATTTTTGCTAGTGTTATTGAAACAACATCATTGTTTGCCATATTTGATTTGAAAATCTTCTCATTTTCTTGATGTTATATAATTACAAGTTTGAAAAGAAAAAAAATAAAAATAAATTAAAAAGAAGGGCTAGCCCGCCCCAGCCCTCGGCCCTTTTAGGGTTGGGTTGGGTTGATCATTTTCAGGCCCTACCAAATGAAGGGCCAGCCCGCCCTTGCCCTTCAAATTCCTTGGCCCGTGAGGCTTGGGCCGAGTGGGACTGGACCGACTAAGGGCGGACCCACGTGGGTTCACCCGAACCCCCTCGGCAAAAAATTACACTATATATATAAGGTAATTTTCTGTATTTGTGTGGATATATATATTTTGAAGCCCCTCAATGACAAGGAGAAAGAGATAGCCCAGCGGCAAATTCCTTGAAAATTAAGCCTCAAGTCGAGGGTTCGCATCCTTGCATTAGCGTTTTATTTTTTAGTTCCGTTTTTCACGTTTTTTTTAGTTTTTCATTTTATAAAACATGCTAAAAGTGTGGTTTTAAGCCCAAAAAAATTCAAGGGTCCGCCACTAAAACTAAATACTACTACTTTCTTGAAATTTTGTTTTGTTGGCTTCTATATAAACGTTTATACTTTTATTTTTCGAACCCCCTGAACGAAAATCTTGGATCCGCCACTGGAACCGACCCTTTTTGACAGCTCTAGTCATAGCCGTGGAAACAATATTCTCTCGTAGAAATACTGGATAAGACTGCGCATATTACACCCAAATGATCCGATACCAAAAACTTAGTGAGTGCTCTTTCTAATCAATTGTGTCAATTCCAATTAGCCAACTGGTGACTACTAATGATTAAAAAATAACCTTTGTAGGGTCCTTTTGCTTAATTTGGTTGACAGACAAAAAAAGCCTGGATGGGATAAAATAGCAATTTCACTGTGAATGTTCTCTCAATAAATCCCAACTACATAAACCCCTCATATCTTCAGACTTAACTAAATCTCCTTCCTCAACCAAATTCTTTTTCTCTCTCATTCAGGCATTTCATCAAACACTTTTTGCAAACACACACCCAAAAAAAAGCTTCAATTAACTACATTGTAACATTGTCAATATTATGGCTAGAGCACAACAAAGATATAGAGGAGTTCGACAGAGACATTGGGGTTCTTGGGTCTCCGAAATTCGCCATCCATTACTGTAAGTCATATTCTCTATTGAGATATCGTATCGTAAGTCACACTGATCACACTCATTGTTTTCGACTTGAACTTTATAAATGTAATGAAATATATGTGTCAAGTTCACCTCAGTTGTTGTAAAAATATGTGGAAACAGTGACACGTTAGAGGCGGATCTAGAGTACAACATATGGGGTCATGAAACCAGTAGTTGTTGCCTAGACTTACATACATATTAAGAAATTACTTGACTTTAAACTGTAAGTTATTTTTGTATATTAATTCAAGGTCAATGCATGAACCATAAACTTTAAATTCTGAATAGCTGCCTTGTGCCTCTGCTATTAGTGTAACTTAACCTTGATGTGACATGTTGTCTACCTTGTCTTTTTAACTGACTAGTTCCATGAACAGTGATGTGTAGTTATCTTTGACCTGATCACGTGACTTTCTGTGAATTGAAATCATTCATATTTGTGACACCCCAACTTAAGTAAGATGTTGGGTACATTAATAAGCAGACCTTACAAACTAGTGATATGTTTTAAAGCCGTGTGTGGATAATATTACTAGTGGACTGGACCGTTACAATATCCTTATCCTCCCTAGCTCTGTCTCAAAGTTATTGAATTTTAGATAACATAAGTACTAAATGTCTCTGTTTTGATTTCAGGAAGACAAGAATTTGGTTAGGCACATTTGAGACAGCAGAAGATGCAGCAAGAGCATATGATGAAGCAGCAAGGCTAATGTGTGGTCCAAGAGCTAGAACCAATTTCCCATACAACCCAAACATGCCACAAACATCTTCCTCTAAGCTTCTCTCAACTACATTAACAGCCAAGTTACACAAATGCTACATGGCTTCACTTCAAATGACCAAAACCTCACCACAAGAACAAAAAATAGCAAAAAATGCAACCAATGTTCAAGAAAGTGTTATTAATTCCTATAAAATGAAACAACAAATGTTGGTACCAAAGCCATCAATACAATTGACTCATCATCACGAGGAAGCTAAAACAGTCAACTTGGGAGTAATTAGGAAAGTTGAAGATCAAGTACTTGAGGGCATACCACAATTTGTCAAGCCACTTGAAGATGATCACATTGAACAAATGATTGAAGAATTGTTGGATTATGGGTCCATTGAGCTTCGCTCTAATGTTCCTTCTCACTAAATTCCACTGAACTTGCACGTATCTCGACTATTTTACTTAATACTTGTTACATTTGATCAGTACAGGTACCGGATAACTATTTACTGATGTTCTCTCTCAGTAATTGTCTCCTTTCGGGTCCTACATTGTTCTGCACTAGAAAGCTACTCATTTTGCTAATTTAACTCCATTTGTATTGCCGTTCCCGACTTGTTTGGGACTGAGGCATAGTTATTGTTGTATTAAGTAGTCTCCCTATGTCTAAAATCTATGTATCATTAGTAGGTCTAGACATTTCCTCTTTTTGGTTCCTAGAGTTTTTGCTTTAAGAGAACCTTCTACTAGTTGTAAAATTCCAGTATAATATAATCTTTTTCCCTCACATTCTATAATCTTTTCACTTTATCAGTGGCTACTTACTTGTAGCGATCAACAGACATATTATTTACTATTATTTATAATTGGAAAAGGTAATTATATGCTTTAAGAACAATCCATTAATGCCTTTGCAGCCTGTTTTCCTGTGCTTCGAGCTCTTGCCACCATTTTTTGATAAGTTCAATGATGTATAACATTTTTATGTAATTCCAAATCAAAAGGTAAATATTACTTGTACAAATTCAATTTTTTATTTTTTTGGTTTCCCATCCCGTATCCGATATTCAAATTGAAATTCGACTAAATTCAGATTCATGCCGAAAAGTTTTATATTAAGGGTAAAACGCTTCTTAACCCCCTTCATGCCCAAGGCCGAACTGGAGCGTGGACCGAGAATCCAAATGGGGATGAGTCTGACTCTGATACCATGTAAAAATATAACACCTAAGCTTAACTCAACTTCAAAAGCTAGCTCATGAAGAGATGATTGTTCAAGTTCATACAAGGAGATCATCCGCCCATTCCCCAACCAATGCGGAATTTTACCCACTCTAGCACTAAACACAGACTCAGTACCCACTACCCAAGATGAAAAGAAAAGAAAAGAAGAAAAAAAGTCTTTTTTCTTAAATTTTGAACCGTCAATCACGGACGAGTAACATAAGGCATGCACATGGAAGAAAGACTTTTTTTTTTCTCTCTAATAATTTAACGAATAAACCATCAAAGAAAGAAACGCGTTTTTTAGTTCGCTAAATTTTATTTTATTTTAATTTTGTTAAGCGCCATGTACAACTTGCAAACAATAAATGTTGAATATTTGGTTTAATTTGTATAACAGTGTTGGTAGGATTTATTTGCTTTGATCATTTCATTTTGATGAAAACATAGCAATTGGTTGCTTCATTGTGTCATAATTTGGTCAAATACTATAGAGTTTAATTCGTTGGATTAATTTTTTTTTTGTTGGATTATGCAATTATGAATTAAGGATTTATTAGAAACAATTTCTTTATTTGAGATAGATTGATGTAAAATTTGTATACTCTACTTTGTGAGATTATTATTGTGGTTGACTTCTTGTTAAAATCAAGCATGTTATCAGTGTGACCTAAATTGACAAGTTAAAGTGACAATGTCACAATTCAACTTCATGTCAAATACTCCCTCTGTTTTTTATGACTTGTCCGTTTTTGAATTGACACACATATTAAGAAAATAATAATTGACATAATGTGTTTATCATTTTACCATATTAATTATGAAATAGATGAATTAAAATTTCAGTACTACTATTTGGCACAACACTTTTTTGGCATGAGTGACACGACTATGCTTAACAATATCTCTTTGCTCTTTTGCCTCCAAAACCATCTAAATTTCCTTCCAAAAAACAAAATCACCATTTGACTTTTATTTTTTTACTTTCTTCGAATATCTCTTCCCCTTTACTTTACTCATTTATCTCTCGTTCAGATTTTAGCCTTCATTGCCCATCTTATTTCTCATTGTGAATTTAAGTTTTTGATCCATTTGTTCATCGATTTATAAATAGAAATTATATAATTATAATAAAATGGATTCCAATAGTTTGAATAGCCAATAACAGACAACTCAAATTTTATTTTTGAAAAATAGTTCAAATATTTTATTTTTTTATTTTTTCACCCTGCTCAACCCTTGACTATCCCTACCCCCGCTTCTCACAAAAAAATTTGACAGTTTTTTTTTTTTAAATAATTAAATTTTCTTTTTCTTTACCCTACACCTACCTCAACCACCTACCACCCCTCTCCCAAAAAAAAAAAATAGTTAAAAGTTTGATTTTAAGGAAATATTTTTTTTTTACCCTACCCAGCCCCTACCAGCGCCCCTCAAAAAATAATGATTTAAAAGTTTATTCAATTGTTGGTTGTCGGGGTCGAATCCTGATTCAGAAGTCGGGTCTGGATTCAAGTGTCGAAGTCAAAATTCGGATTGATGGATAATGCTCAAGTTTGGGTGTCGGGATCAGGTCTTGGGTCAGATATCTGATCTCAATTCGAATGTCGGGTCTCGGGTCAAAATTCGGGGTCAAGTCCTGGGTCAGATCTCAGGTTTGAATTTCAGATGTGTCGTTTGGGATTGTGTTCTAGTTTGCGTGTCGGGGTCATGTCCTAGATCGATTATCGAGATTGGTTTTCGGATTAAAAATATTTTCTACTCTCTAGTAAAAAAAAAGATTTTCGATTAAAAATGTTTTTCATTCACAAACTAAACGTTAAAAAAAATTCCAAAAAATATTTTATACTCACCAATCAAACATGACAAAATAAGTCAGAAATCCACTTATTTTTCAGGAAAACACTTTCCAAGAAAACATTATCAATGGAAAACATTTTTCCTTCATACCAAACACATCCCAAGTGTAACAAAAATGTTTTGTACTAGTAATATTAAATTAATGTACTCAAGAAATGAATCTTATTTAATTTTATTTTATTTGTGGAGTTCATATTTACATGATATAAATATTTATTTTTTGTCATGTTAAAAAAGATATGAAAAATTTGATTGAGTGATTTTATTAGAGAAAAGTCTTTAGTTGAGTGATTTTATTAGAGAAATGTCTTTAAGTTGAGTGACTTTATTGATAAAAAAATAGAGTTGAATGATTTTACTGAATAATTACTGATAGTTGAGTGACCTTTTGAGATATTTAATTCACCTAAGTTATAATATAAAGACTACAATTACGTTTTGTAATTTTTTTTAAAAAATACGCCTTGCACATTAGTAGATATAATTTGTTAGAAGCATAATTTTGATTGGTTTGAAATTATCAAGCGAATGCACTTTTGAGTTATATTCATGTGAATTTTGGTCTATATATTTGTATGATTAGGTTAATAATGTAGTCTTTTATATTGTAACTTAGGTGCATTCTTTTGTAATATTGAGTTTAGAGTTACATCCTTTAGCATAGATTAAAAAAACCTTTTGTAATGTTGTTTTCTTTTTACAAGTGTGAAGTTTTCCTAATTTAATGATATAAGTGTGCTTTTATGTTTATCTTCCTCTTCTATTCTTTTTTGTGCCTTGTGAGATTTATGAAAATCCAACCTAATTAGTATCCCAACATACTATGCATTCTTATAGTGGTAGAACAAAACGTTTTTTTTAATTGTAAGACCCAACCTGTCATGTGCCATACAAGACACATGTCAGCCAGGGCCGACTCAACAAGATTGGGGCCTAAAGCGAAATTTATCAAAGGGGCCCTAATATTTTATTTTTGAGTAACTTTCACATATAGCAAACATAAAAATTATATTGGTATGTTATAGCTACAGTTTGCATAATTGCGCTTCATAACAAATTTTATGTTTGCTATGGAACTTTTAATTTGTATAATTCACTACAAACATTCAATTTTATACAAATTGATCAGTTTTGTATAAATTCATTTATACATTGTAATTTGTATAATAAGATCTGTATTTGTATAATTATAAGTGTATAGGATGAAAATATATGTATTTGTATTTGTATATACACTTTTCTCTCGCTTTATACAAACACAAACGCATTTTATACATTTTATACCGAAATGTATAAAATGGCTAATTGTATACCGAATCAAATGGCAAAAAAAGGGGATGTTTGCTGCGAATTACAATTAAAATAAACCATAGCTATAACATTTAATTTAAATTAATAATTT
>JAJOOR010010561.1:0-10029 GCA_036250505.1 Solanum acaule | reverse complement strand
ACCCCCCCCCCCCCCCAAAAAAAAAATCTAAGTTTGTTTTTAAAAACTATTTTCAATTTCAAAAATTATTTTCTACTCTAGAAAAATAAAAGATATTTCTCAAAAATATTTTTCATTCATAAATCAAACACTAAAAATCTTTTCCGAAAAATATTTTCTACTCACCAACCAAACATGAGAAAATAAGTCAAAAATCAACTTGTTTTCCAGGAAAACATTTTCTAGGAAAACATTTTCCATGGAAAACATTTTCCTTCATACCAAACACACCCTTAATCTTTATTCCAGCTCCTCCAAGCTCTCTTGCATTTCCTCATATGTTTTCTCTTGGGCTTCACTCTGCGAAAGAAATCATGTGAGGAAGTGCAAGAGAGATAAGAGGTGCATATACTAATTTCAAGGGTGGCCATTCGGATTGGATATGAAAATTTTGGTTTGAACAAACTACAATCCGAATAAGCTCGCATAAGGTTGAATTTTTTAATTTCAGTTTTAGATTAATCGGTTTGGATATAAAGGATATAAGTATAGTAATTTGTACTGCATAAAGTATAAATACAAGAAAGAGTAAAGAATTTCCATGCCATATATAACAAATTATAACCAGTAAGTGCAGGGAACTTCTGTTTTGTTATAAAAATTCAACCATGGGTGCTAGGTATAATTAATCTAATATTCCTATTCCAGGAGACTCGATTTTCTTTTATTTATTTATGTAATTTTTAACTATATAAATTTTACTTGAAAAATTCAAATAATAATATTTGAATTCATACAAACAAAAAATAAATAAACAATTCAACGTTGAAAATTTATTTTTCTTACATTTTTAAATGCAAAGTATTACTTAATATTTTTTTTATATATAAATGATTTATTCGATTTCTTTTTCAATTATTAGTTTTAAATAAGATTTATCAATTCAACGTTGAAAATTTAATTTTACTCGGGCAATCATTATATGAATTGTTAAAATAGTTCTACAAGTAATAAGTTGACAAATTTCAAATAAGTATAAGAGTTAGAACCATAGCTTTGATGAAGTTGATAATTTGGCTACCCCACATTTTACTATGATTGTTGTAATGCTTGAAAATCTAAGAAGAAATGGAAAAAAGAATTTACAATTCACTTTGTTAAACACTTTTCGACTATTAATTGATATTTTTGACAGAATATTACTCTAACTTATAAAAAATTAAAAGAAGAGAGTGTAAAAGGAGTTAAAAAGAATTAAGTAATGTGAGTATTAGTAGAGAGAGTGTAAGAAATAAAATAATATTTTCTTGATTTCTTCTATTTGAATGAGGTTGAAGAAAATAAAATAATAATTTTAAATTTATACTTTTTATCATAAATAATCAATATTTTTTCTATAAAAAATTAACACATAATTTATTCTTGGTAAAAAATTGAGGCCCCCTAAAATTGGGGGCCTAAGGCCAATGGCTTATTAAAGTATGCATAGAGCCGGCCCTGGCTGCATGTCTCCAACAACTCAGTATGCACCAAGTGAAGCCAGTATCGTGTGGAGTGTTATCACAGACAGTGCTGCTGGCTACTCATCAGTTATCTCAGATTATGATGCAAAGAGAATTAGCATTAGTGGTAGTGCAATTCCAAGAAATGCAGCATGTACAAACACCAAAACCAATAAGAATGCAGTCAGCAAAGAAGATCAAAAAGCCCGGCCAGGCGGGCTTTTAGGTTGCAAGAGTCACAAAGCAGTAAGTGTGGTTGAAACTGTATACAAGACTGGTGAGAATACAAAACATCACCAGCGCGGTTAATCGAGATGATTAGCCCCTAATTAATCAGTATTTTCTTGTTAAATAAGAGTGTTGAAATAAATTCAGTTTGAGTTTTAGGAGTTTGTACTTTGTAATATCTTAAGTAATGAATTTGTATTTTTCTTGTCTCTCTTGAGAATATATTAGTTTTATTATTTTAGCTAATTTGTCTTCCACTTAACTGTTATGCACCTACTACTAATTATCTTGTTATCAAACAAAGCTTTATACCATGACTTATCTTTTTTTGCCGAGAAAAGACACAGCAGCCTCAATACAAGAAAGTAAAGAAGTATTTCAGTGAGAGGCAACAAAGGCCCAGTTTAGAGTATATATTTTTTTTTTAAATTGTCACCTGAGGCCACCCTTGTCTAAAGAAAAAAGGTATCTTGGTTGTTTATGTTTTCCTTTCCTTGTGTATTCACCTGATACTATAGTTGGTACATCCAATTTGATCATCTAATGCAACTAAAGCTACTTTTTTCTAGACAGGTTTGCCTTATATGACGAGCAAACCAGTTTGTCCGAGGGGTGCCAAACTGGTGTCAATTGACAAATTACACGGTGTAGATAGGTACTAATAATTTGTTATTATGCATATTTACTAATGAAAAACCTGAGTCCACCATTACGTACGAGTAAGTAAATCCAAATCTAATAGTTGGCATGCACCAATGTAGGGGTGGCAATTTCAGCCCATATTAATGAAATGAGTCCATTTTGCCCATATTTAATGACTTGGATGAGTTGGATCACTCATATTTTAATTGGTTAAATATAGGTTTCAAGTTATTTTAAGAGTCTCTACAAATATGGTCAAAATGGGTTAAATATGGGTATCCATATTGATCCATAATAGATCACTTAGTTTTCACTTCCACTCAAAAATTTTAATTGTGCTAAAAAATAAAATATTAATATTAATTTTCAAATTTAATTGAAAGACCAGATTTTCTGGAGAGTTTCTGTACTCACCATTGTGAAACTCTCCAGATCTTGACTCACACTTTACACCACAGTTAAGACCTCCGACTGTAGGATCGAAAGAATTAGCAAGAAGCTCTTGCCTAGTGCTCTAATACCATGAAATTGTTCTTGGAAGTATATTCTAGAAATAGAGAAAGAAGAAGAGAGGTAGAGATAAGAGAGAAACAATGTATTTGTCTTATTAGTAAACAAGCTTAATTGGAAAAACTTACAATTACACCTAAGTCTCCCTTATATAGAGAGACTTGTGACCGTTACTACCCAACTAACTAAGAGTTAGTTATAACTAACTTTTATTAAGAAATACTAACAACCTTCTTTTCCCTTACTCTCAACAGTTTCGGATGATAAATATTTGAAAATATTTCATTTAGTTTTAATTGTATCTTAAAAGTCATAAAAATATTGTTTTTCTAATGTAGTGAGTATTCAGCGTAACCATCAAAAGATGTGGTGCAACGGATGGTGTTGCTCTTTCTTTAATCAGATGTCTCAATTTATCAAGGAAGATACATGTATATATAATTATGAAGGTCAATATAATGTCCTATCTCTAATTTATATAAATGTATGTATGTAACTAATTAAGGAGATAAACTCACTTTATAAGCATATATATATTCCCTTAATTATAAAGTTTGATGATTTGTATGAAGACAAAAGAAAAGAATAATGAATTACATACATACTTTTTTATCAAGTGTGAATTGAGAGTTTCTTTGAGGAACTCGTTTTGGCGGTATGTACCAAATTTTGTGTCTTTTCTCAACATAAGATATTGACTTAAACAGAGGAAAGAAACAAATTATATGACATTAGCTGATGGAATATACTGGGGATTACAAGCTCTTCTATAAACATGAAATATGTATACAAACACTTAAATTGATTATATGATTATGAAAGTATAAAAAAAAATTACACTATTAATACTCAATGTAATTACTAATTCAGCAAATTATTACTCATTTTTCGATGATAGCACATTTTCTATAAATATTACATATTTTGTAATATATAGGTCAACTAAATTCAATGATGTAAACGTTTGTGTATTGAACTTAAAGCATTTCCTATAAATCAAATGTAATTTAATTAACCCTCTATATATATATATAAAACCCTTGGTAGTGATAAACATAATTAATTTAACTCAGTCAAATAAGAATATTCAGAAGTGAGAACTTAAAAAAAAAATACTGATTCAGCAAATTTTATTCTAAAAGGTTCTATAGACTATAGTTTGAAGGTTTAGCTAAATAATCTTTTTTTTAAAAGAAAAAAAATGCATGCGTGCGTATGATATCTTTTCCTGGCTGATGTCTTCTCATAAAAAGTCTCAAGAAAACGTAATGAATTGAGACACAAAAAATAATATTGGTGATCAAAAGGGGAAGTTCGAATTGAGTTGAGTTGAAAAAGAAAAATAAAAATAAATTGATTCGTACTTGGAGTAATTATTTAATTATACAGATATCACATATATCATACATGACACAACAAATGTCTATATCATTTAGATTTTTTTTACTACTAGTTATAGTTTTCGTAAGATTATTACTCTATACTATTAGATATGTACTGTACAATAAAAAACATATACTCCATATAATCATCTAGCTACTGTTTTGGTCTAATAGTTGTATGTATCGATCAAAGACGATTTTGAATTTTATGACAAGTCAAAGAAACTGTCACTTGGATAAAATATTTGACGGGGTAAACTATTTATAGTCCAAACGCAAGAAAATTTAGGTCAATGAATATGATATGTCATTGCTATTGGGTGACAAAGATTTGAGAATGAGTAAAATTAATGTAATTTTTCAATTGCATATACATGTGATTGAGAATCAAAGATAATAATTAAATGCATCTCAACCTTATGGCTTATATTTAATAGTGTCACTATCTCTTACAGTAAGCTTGACCATGCAATTCTTAAAACCACTCATCTGAATAAAGCACTCCTTTAATTTCCTTGCTTAATTTTTTTAAAAATAATTTGACCATCTTTTTAGGGGTTGGGATATAGGAAAAAAAAGGAGAAGAGTTTAATAAACTTACCTTTGATGCAATGTGAGCTATTTCAAAACTGGCACATAATGCTCTATAGTGAGCTCGCACTCGGACATATCAAAGTTGAATATTGAATGCGAGTTTACTATAGTTTAAAAATGAAAGATTTGTACAAATATTGTCTTTTAAGTTCCACAATTTAATTTTCTCTTATTTAGTAAGGTTGCTTTGTAAAAATACAATCACAATCAATAATAGATATTAGAATTCTAATGAATTGTTAGGATTTCAAATTAATGTGTAATACTTTGTCACCAATTTCCTGGATTTGTGGCCAAATCTCGATGAATAAAGTTAAGGGAAAATTACATAAATATATAACTCAAGATATTATAATCTCTAAAATTTTCTACCATTTAAAAAATTATAAATTTTTTCTCTAGGATACATCCTTGTCCCTATTGGCTACAATTATATCCCCTCTTGGATACATCCATTCCCTCTCAGATACACTCTTATCCCTCTTTAATACATCCCTTTCATCTTACATATGATACTGAAAAAGAAAATATAATCACAAATATTATGCAATTACAGCCAATTCTTTTGATGAAAAGGAGATTAACAATGTTTAACTCGTAAAGAATGATACACATTAATAACAAATTAGATTATAGTATAGTATTCTTGATCTCCTTCATTAAAAAAAATTATTGTGATCATTACGTAATATTTGTTACCAAGAAAAGTTACATAGCTCTACTAAAATCAAACAGACATGTAACATTTCCAAAATATTGTTGTGTTAATTAAACTAATAGGGTTTGATCGGAAAGTATTGTTGCTTCTATCATTAGCTCGATTTAATAATTTATGATTAGTACTATATTATAATCACAGTTTTCCATCACTCTCCTGATCCAGGGCGTAGCTGATTTCGGAACCTAAATAAGCCACAAAAAAATAAAAGTAATCAAAATAAGTCATTATTCTAGGAAGTAACTAAAATAGGCTTAGTGGAAGAAAAAATTTCGTTTTATGCAATATTTCAAATATTTTTCATTAGTCTCATAACGTGTATATTTTAATATGTAACGGAACTATATCTTACACTTTGTAAAATGTAAGTTTTTCTTACATTTTGTAAGGTGGAAGTTTTTCTTACACTTTATAAAGTGGAAGAAAAAATTATTTTTTACAAAGAGGAATATTTTTCACGTTCTGCATTAAATTGTATCTCTTTATGAAGCTTTTGCAGTGTTTGTCATACAATTATATTGATTTGACATATGGAAAAAATTATTACATTATGTATTTTTATTTTTTTATTCTGAAAACTCCTCCAAGCTCTATTTAAGGACGTTCAAACATAGCACCTTCAACATCTTTAGTCTTCTATTTTTCTTCATTTCAATCACACAAAAAAATGTAGTCTAAACCAAAAGTTAGAATTTCAATTTATTGGGATGGCGAAATTATACATGACGGAAATATCATTTATTATAATTGTCTTCCGAAACACACTGCTAAATATTTAATTAATGTCCGATATCATAAATTTCTTTCATCAATTTATAAAAGAATGGGCATAAATAGTACTGATTATAATTTGATTATAGTCGGAAAATACTCTACTTCATTTTTGTCACAAGTACAAGTAAATTTTGGAGAGTGGATTATCTATAATGACGAATCGTTGACCGACTTTTTTAGGGTTTCAAATGACTACATAGATCAAATCAGTTAACAGTACTTATGATACATAATGTAATAATTTTTTCCTTAAATAGAGAATGGAGGAGTTTTCAGAATAAAAAAATAAAAATACATAATGTAATAATTTTTTTCCATATGTCAAATCAATATAATTGTATGACAAACACTGCAAAAGCTTCACAAAGAGATACAATTTAATGCAAAACGTGAAAAATATTCATTTTTGTAAAACATAATTTTTTCTTCCACTTTATAAAGTGTAAGAAAAACTTACACTTTACAAAGTGTAAGAAATAGTTCTGTTATATATTAAAATATACACGTTATGAGACTAACGGAAAACGTTTGGAATATTGCCTAAAACAGAATATTTTCTTCCACTAAGCCTATTTTAGTTACTTACTAGAATAGTGACTTATTTTGGTCACTTTAATCTTTTTGTGGCTTATTTAGGTTTTGGACTCGACGTAGCTACCCTATAGTGAGGGTGTCCAATCCGTCGGAATGTAATACTATATATATTAGTAAAATGATACACGAAGTGATCAAATAACAAATATTGGACATCTTTAACAGAATAAGGTGTAATCCCGTTCTTTTAGATGTCTTGAAAGAGCCCTAAGTGCTCATGTGTTTGAATCTTACTAACAATAAATTTTTCCCTCTTTTTTGGATACCCTTCGTGAAATTCCTAGCTCCACCACTGTTCTCGATTATATGTGATTCATTAAATTCGACGGTAGCACCTACCTACATACTATTTGGAAGAGATTTCAATTTGGGTACACAAAAAATGTTTGTTACATCATTTTCGTATCTTTGTCAATCTCAAGGATTTTCTTAAAATTTCATCACAAGTTACATATCATATAACTATTATAGTATTAATTAGGCTGCTATCAAGACAAATAATCTTAAATTTGGTTGTGGCTGTTCTTTTGAGGATTATTGCAAATTGTGACGGTGCGGTTTTTCATTCATTAGCATGGATATATGGACATATATGTCAACCTCGGACGCCGCCCCTCCCTCTATAATGTACCCCATTTCAGTTGTACTTCTCAAGCATAAATTTTCACAATATTGAAAACTCAAAAGCCAATTACACGCTGGGCGGAGCTAGGTGGGGGTTCATGGGTTCGGACGAATCAGTAGTTTTTCCGTAGATCCTATATTTGTACTAGAAAATTAAGTAATAACTTGTGAACCCCTAACAAATCTGTTTGACAACTCAATGGTAAGGAAGAGGAAGGAAATTTAGAACCCCCAAACTCCTAATACCAGCTCCGCGTCTGAATTTACACGTAATTATTGTTGGAAAGTTATTGCACACGTGAATACTCCCCCTGTCCCTAATTACTTGTCCACTTTTGAATTGTCACACCTATTAAGAAAATAATGATTGACATAGTAAATTTATCATTTTATCCCTACTAATTATGAAGTGGATGAATTAAAAGCTTAAGATTTTCAAGAAATTCTATCTTTTTCAAAGTAATTAACTGAGGGTATAATACGTTAAAAAAATTGTCCTTTCTTGATTTGTCAAAATGGACAAGTAATTAGGGACAACTAAAAAAAAGAAAAGTGGACGAGTAATTAGGAACAGAGGGAGTAATAAACAACACATACAAACATGCTAGGATATAGAAGTTGTGGTAGATCCCATAGTCTCTAGTACTCTAGAAAGCTATACATGCAACAATGAACGTACTTTGCTCACGAATTTGATTGAAGTCGAAGAGTCTTAAAGATTATTCTAGAAAATGAAAAGAATTCAGTTTGCAAAACCTATTCATATTTAGCTTCAAAAATGATGTTGTTTGCAATAAATTTAAAAGTGATAGAAAATAAACTACAATCACAAGAAACATGATTATATTGATAAATAGTGTGGGTATACAATTTTGTTCCTCCCTTGATTCTTCTCTCATGATAAGATCTCTCCATGATTCGAAAGCCGTTAGTAGAATATTTCTCGAACTAAGATAATTTAAGTTTGATCTTTTTATGAATATTCCATGAATAATGTCTACGGATGTATACAAGTCTAATTCAGACTTATTTGAACATTATTCTTTCGATTTTCATTCTACTAAAGATAATTTTTGAATGACCAGCTAAATGTGGGGAAAATAGTCCTATGAGTCTCAAGAATATTTATCCTATTTTAGTGTTATTATTCCATTATTTAACGTAACAAGGAACATAAATTGACCAAATGAAGCAAATCGCCAGTCCAATATCATTTAGATGAACATATAATATTGGCCCAAACAACCAATTGGGCTGGATTGGATTTCAGCCCAAAAGAGTAGCTCTGGCCCAAATCTTTGTCAATCACAACCGTCCAAATATATTTCTTAGTAGCCGTCGGATCTAGGGCAAATTCTCGATTAGGGTTTTTAAGTTTATTATCTCAAAATTTCCACTACCTCTTCCGTCCGATCCTCAACCTAGTGTGAGAGAGAGACAGTGAGAGAGAGAGAGAGGTTCTAAAGATGGTGCAGAGACTCACTTACCGGAAGCGCCACAGCTATGCCACCAAATCCAACCAGCACCGCGTCGTCAAAACTCCTGGTACAAACAATCATATCTTTTCTGTAGTTTGATTGTGCTTATTCATTCAATTTTAAGTATAAATTAGTATTGCTATGATATGGATTGAATAGATCAGAATGAATGTAGACGATCAATAGAGATCTTAGCTTGTTTGGGTTGATGTAATATAATTGATTGATTGAAGTACAGGTGGGAAGTTGATCTATCAGACTACTAAGAAGAGGGCTAATGGTCCCAAGTGCCCTGTCACTGGAAAGAGGATTCAGGGGGTAATGCTCTCTTTCTTTGTTTGCATATCGTGATTCAATTGCCTGAGCTGAATATTTGATATTTAGATCAAAACTTTGAATGTTTTCTGTTGCCAGTGCTATGCTTTGCATTAATGTTTTGATACCCTTAGTAATAGAATTGCATTCTGCTGCATTTTGTTCACTACACGTTTTTTGTGCTGTCTCACATGATTATGTATTCTCAGCAGCAATCATTAGACCACCCTTTTCCTTAATGGAACTTCATTTTACAATTTGTGTCAGGAATTATTGTTGTTTCTGATGTCTCATGTATTCAATTGGATTTTGTCGTCTGAAATCTCAGTTGTGTATATATTGAATCCCTTTTGTTAGAATAGATTTTGGTTGTTAGTTATAATCAATATGTTATTTTTCATTTTTCAGAGTCGTTGTTTAATTTCTTTAGACAGTTTTCAACTTAGATTGAAGCTTAAACATTTCTTCTGTGGTAGTATGAGCATGAATGTTCAATCTAGGTGTGACATTTCATTTTTTCCACTATTAAGATGGTGTAGGCTTTAGTTGCTCAATTCTATTGTTCTTGTGCCCTAAATGAGGTAGCTCTTGGCTCCTTCAAATTGTGCCACCAGATTTGGTAGAAATATGGTGTCATTATGTAATTTTAATATGCTTGAAGGAATAACAATTGTTCTTCATTAATCCAT